>CM034349.1:135019193-135096922 GCA_019925275.1 Mytilus edulis
GTTTTGTATAAATAACAAAACTATATTTTAATTCTGTTGTTTTATAATTGTATATAACAGTCTCTCATAGTTCTTTTAAGAATGGCACATGCATTCTAAATTTTATATTGTGTACTTGATATTATATTGTGTTTATACTTTTATGTATGTGGTGAGATTTTAATAAACTATATAATCTGAATCTATATCTACAAAAAGGGAAGGCAACAACTACTGATTAAAGGGGTTAGGCAACAACTACTGATTAAAGGGGTTGAGGCAACAACTACTGATTAAAGGGGTTATGCAACAACTACTGATTAAAGGGGTTAGGCAACAACTACTGATTAAAGGGGTTGAGGCAACAACTACTGATTAAAGGGGTTAGGCAACAACTACTGATTAAAGGGGTTGAGGCAACAACTACTGATTAAAGGGGATAGGCAACAACTACTGATTAAAGGGGTTAGGCAACAACTACTGATTAAAGGGGTTATGCAACAACTACTGATTAAAGGGGTTATGCAACAACTACTGATTAAAGGGGTTAGGCAACAATTACTGATTAAAGGGGTTAGGCAACAATTACTGATTAAAGGGGTTATGCAACAACTACTGATTAAAGGGGTCAGGCAACAACTACTGATTAAAGGGGTTAGGCAACAACTCATAGAATGTCATAAGGTTTAGACGGCATGACTCCTGGAAATTTGTATGTGAATGGGAATGTCATTCATTTGTTAAAATTTGCATACTTGAAAAGATAATGCTTTTTTATACACAGTTGTTTGGCAAAATTAGAATTTAGTCAAAGGACTTTAATCTAAACCTATATTTTACCAACATTTAGATATTTGTATAATACATGTCTTTTTTGGGAGGGGGGCATTGGCTCGTATATAGACTTTGTTGACAAGCTCTTAAAATAAAACCATGTGTGCTGTTTTTCTTTTTATAACAACAGCTTTGAAGCAAAAATTCAAATATGCAAATCAAAGGCAAAAATATGTATACTGGTATTTGTTTTGAAACTATTGGAATTCAACAAACAAAACTTTTGTCTTATCGTGGCTTCTTTTTAAAACAAATGTTATCTTCTGTGAGTCTTATATGATGTACAGTTATGATTTTGAAAATATGACGAAAGACCTGCCGTTATTTTCTGGTCAATTGTTTATATACGACAGCAAAAATTGAAAATTGTTTGGTCGTATATTGGTATCACGTTGGCGTCGTCGTCGTCAACGTCCGAAGACATTTGGTTTTCGCACTCTATGGGTTCTATGATATGCTGAATCTAACCATTATTTAGATTTTGGATATTGGACCATAATAGGTAAATGTCCGATTTAAAAAATTTCTAAGTTTAAGTTCTTAGACCACATTCATTCTGTGTCAAAAACCTATGTTGTGTCAACTATTTAATCACAATCCAAATTCAGAGCTGTATCAAGCTTAAATGTTGTGTCCATACTTTTCGGTCGTATAAAGCTGCGCCCTGCGGAGCATCTGGTTAATAATTGTGTTTTCCCACGGTCAAAGGGGTTGATATTAGACAAAAAAGCATAAAATAAATACATGTTCTATAAGTATTTCCTGCAGTTCTTTGAATAATTATATAAGTTTTAGGTTCCTTGTTCTGTTGTACCAAATAAAGAACTTATTTGCATTGTAAATAACTTTGTTCACATCATTTAACAAAGAATTATGTGATCTTCTTTCTGATGTCATGATTAATTAAAATTGACTCAGTTAATTACAGCATAAATTGGTAATTACCTGTATATATTTGACATTAGTAATTACCCATCATTATTCAGTAAAACAAATTCAAGACAAATAATGTGTTTCACCCAGGATACCATCAATATTTTATAAGAATTGTCTACGGAAAGAAACTTATTTTCTGGCTGATTAATCTCTAAGTCTTACTGTTGTCACTGTGGGTCTCTGTAAAAAATTATTTGTTAGGTTTCTCTTATTGATTCAGGTTTTACATTTTTGTAAAATTATTATAATTCTGTCTCAGTTCAATGACAGCAATTTAAAAAAATGCTTGAAAAAATAAGCAATTTGAGATATATATATATATATATTTTCCCCTATTCAGTAACTGAATTCAGAGGTATGTCATAAAAGATTGTTCATGTTATATGGGAAGTTTTTTATTTCCCAAAAACGACAGTAGAGAGGCATTATGTTTTCTGGTTTGTTTTGTCCATCTGTCCCATTTCAGGTTAAAGTTTTTGGTCAAGGTAGTTTTTCATGAAGTTGAAGTGCAATCAACTTGAAACTTGTTGTCTATAATATGATTTTCAGATTTAAGTGCCAAATAAGAGTTTTTACCCCAATTATATGGCCCACTTAACATAGAAATTGATAGTGTGAGTGCCGAGTGGGGCATCTTGTACTGTGGAAACATTCTTGTTGGTCTTGTCATTGAAGAAAGTCAAGGATTGGAAACAGAAGAGTCTACATTTTAGGAATAACTTTGGTTAAGTTTTGTGTAAATGTGTAGTGTTATTGGCCCCAGTTTCTTTTCATCACAGTTACTTTTAGTTGAATGGTGGGGTTCTGGGACTTTGATTTGAAATGGCAATAAGTAGCCATCATGAAAGTGTGCTGTAGAACACAACAATGGATTCTCACTTTACCTTGTAATTGTCTGTTTCATTTGACTGATAAACTTAGTTCAAGATAGTAAATTATAAGAAATTATTATGGAGAGACCTTTAATATTCACCGATTACGACATATTAACAAACATGATATGGATATGATAATTGCTATGTGTAGTAAATTATGACAACTTATCATAGTTAGACAATTTACATCTCCCATCAGATTCACACAGCCATAATATCAGGATTTTGGAAGGCTTTTTTTGTCAATAAAACATGATAGTTTATGGAAATCTGTCCAATTTACAACAAATAATATAAATTTGTTGAAATAAAAGTGTTATGTTTGACAACAGGGGAATTGTGATCACTCTGAATATAATACGTTTATGGTTGTATAAAATTATAACATAATTGGACAGTGCATCTGTTTTAGAGTTGATGGTTGTTATAACATAATTGAGGATCTCTTTTAGATCATACTAGACAATTATATAACATCACTATATACATATTATTGATTGATTGATTGATTGATTGATTGATTGATTGATTGATTGATTTAATTCCACAGGCAAATAGTTTGTACATATAAATGATCCTTATATTTTATCCATAATATGTATTAACATTAATGTAACTAAAAAATGCCAGGGAAATTGTGGTACAACTGGGCAAGTGTTGAAACAAAGAGTTTTAAAATTTTGTGGCCTAAGTACATCGACTGAGCAAGTGGAAAGGTGTATAAGACATGGATCGATAATGGTCTCTCAATTGGGTTATTCTCTCAAAAATTGGGGTTTTCTGTAAAAAATAAAATTGTCTCGAAGACGAATTTAAGAAGTACAAAACACTACATTTATAAGTCGAGTCACAATTATTTTTGACTTTGTATGGTTTCAGAGGAGATGCAGCTTATCAAAATCAGTCTTTTCCTTCAGTAGTACATGTATAGATGTATTGAGCAGTGGTCTTCCTTCAGTAGTACATGTATAGATATATGGAGCAGTGGTCCATGTTTATGCTAGAAAATGTAAAGAAAAATAATACAAAAGCTTGTATATCTGTAATTTTAAAAAGTGCTGACTGATTAGACATGAATTATATTAAAGATAAAAACTTCTGAATTCAAGGTTGAGACATGTTTTATGTCAGAATGAGTTAAGGGTTTTTGTTTTGTTGTAGACAGAAACACTGTTATTTATATACTGTTTGTCTCCTTTATATTGATTGACACATACTTACTAAAGATAAACATTTAAAAAAATCATTTTATCAATTTTATCTTTGAAATAAAAACTGCATGATATTTAATTTGCAAAAATGATAAAAAATTGGAAGTTCAGAAAGATAAACAGTTGTTTGTTTAAAATCAATTTTTCTGCTGCATCTGTTGAATATGTAACTAATCATGTGTAAGATATTACATTGAGATTTGAATTAATTGATTATTTATAAGATCTAGGAAGGTGTTTATAGAAGATAGAGAACATCTGGGGTCAACTTAATTAGTTTATAAATCACCTGGGGTGAAATATTATAATAATCTATAATTGGTTCCTATACAGCTGATAGTCTTGCTATAGGGGGAGTTGTTTGAATATTTTATAAACAGGGACAGACTTATTACTTTAGGGGAAGTTGTGTGGTACAAGTCTCTGGTGAAATGTCATATGATATTTAGTTCTAAATAAACAGGAGATAATGGATTAAAATTGGTTTTACTGGAAACAGAATTGTGGTTTTGATCCTAGAACATGAGGTTTGTGTAAAATTAACATTCATGGGTAGGTGGTTCTTGTGGTACCTGTATTGGGATTAGAAATAAGGAAACATTGTATTGACATGACACTTTTGGGAAGAGAAAGCTTATTGTTGTAAAAATCATGGTTTAAACCCTTTACTCCATGGATATTTTTTTTTTAAATACTTGATTCACATAGGATTTTTTTCAGGTTTAAAGTGTTAATGCATTGTGAAAACTTATATTTCATCAATGAAATTCAAGTCAGATATTCTCATGAATCTCCTTTTCATATTGGATACAATTTTTTTTAAGTCTGATGCAGACATTTTGGAGACATAGCGTTTCAACTGAGGTACTACACAGGCGTCAAAAGGCGTCATTATGGAGTAAAGGGGGTGGCGTCAAAAGGCTTCATTATGGAGGAAAGGGTTAACCTGCAGTCTGATTGAAATACAAGCCCTGTATTAACGTTTTGCTCACAAGGAACTGACAACACCCTGCTCTGCTTTCTGTTCTTGTATTTGTAACATCAGCCAATGAAATGTCTGCCTTAAAAAAAAAAGGCATCTTTTGATCAGTAGGACAAAATCAAGAAAGTTATTAGAGATCTCATATGACCTCCTTGGACAAAATCAAGGAATATTCAGAAAGGTCTTAAAATCTAATAGAAAGACATAGGAGATAGTTTGTATGTCTATAAAAAGTTGCATACTTTTTTTTGTCGAGCCTGCAACTTTTGTTGCAGAAAGCTCAACATAGGGATAGTGATCCGGCGGCGGCTACGGCGGCGGCGTTAGCTCACTTCTTGAAAGCTTTATATTTTAGAAGGTGGAAGACCTGGATGCTTCATACTTTGTATATAGATGCTTCATGTTACGAAGTTTCCGTCAGTCACATGTCCAATGTCCTTCACCTCATTTTCATGGTTCAGTGACCACTTGAAAAAAAAGTTCAAATTTTTTGTAATGTTGAATTCTCTCTTATTATAAGTAAAAGGATAACTATATTTGATATGTGCGTACCTTGCAAGGTCCTCATGTCTGTTAGACAGTTTTTACTTGACCTCGACCTCATTTCATGGATCAGTGAACAAGGTTAAGTTTTGGTGGTCAAGTCCATATCTGAGATACTATAAGCAATAGGGTTAGTATATTCGGTGTATGGAAGGACTGGAAGGTGTACATGTCCAACTGGCAGGTATCATCTGACCTTGACCTCATTTTCATGGTTCAGTGGTTATAGTTAAATTTTTGTGTTTTGGTCTGTTTTTCTCATACTATATGCAATAAGTCTACTATATTTGTTGTATGGAATGATTGTAAGGTGTACATGTCTAGCGGGCAGATGTCATGTGACCTCATTTACATGGTTCAGTGGTCAAAGTTAAGTTTTTGAGTTTTGGTCTTTTTATCTAGTACTATATGCCATAGGTCAACTATATTTGGTGTATGGAAATATTTTATGATCTTTATGTCAGTCGCGCAAGTTTTATTTGACGGTGACCTCATTTTCACGGTTCATTGCTCAGTGTTAAGCTTTTGTGTTTTGGTCTATTTTCTTAAACTATAAGTAATGGGTCAACTATATATGTTGTATAGAAGCATTGTTAGCTGTACATGTCTGCCTGGCATGGTTCATCTGACCTTGACCTCATTTTCAAGGTTCATTGGTCTTTGTTTAGTTATCTTGGTTAATGTTAAGTTTATGTGACAGTTGTAATAAAGCTTAGCTTTATACTTAGGACTATCAACATAATATCAATGATTAGTATAGAAGGCGAGACATTTCAGCGTGTGCACTCTTGTTTTACTAAATACAGTAATTTGTTGTATTATGCTCACTATGCATGTCATAATAAATGATGAATAACATTTTGAAGGAAGACTTTTAGTTTATGTTGTGTTTAGTATATTATGCACAAACATTTCTGAGCTATAAAGGTCAGGGGTGAAGGTCATAATATCATTTGATGGACAGCTTTTAATTAGGAGAAAATTAGTTTGATGTTAAAAGATAAGTCATTTGACTGTTGGTGTACTGCATTGACAAGGTTAGAATAAAAGTCGCTATAAATGCCAAAGTGTATTTCTGTCTTTCCATTTGCAAGTCAATAAATCATAGAACCTTGAGGTTTAATCTAGTAAACAAGATTAGGGGGTAAATATTTGAAAAATTGAAAATTTTTTGGTCGTATATTGGTATCAGGTTAGTGTCATCGTCCGAAAAGACATTTGGTTTTCGCTAACTTTGGTAGAAATCTTTGAAATTTAGACACAAGGTTTATGACCATAAATGGAAGGTTGGGATTGATTTTGGGTGTTTTGGTCACAACAGTTTAGGAATTAGGGGCCAAAAAGGGCCCAAATAAGCATTTTTTCGGTTTTGGCACAATAACTTTAGTATTAATTTTGGGAGTTTTAGTCCCAACAGTTTAGGAATTAGGGGCCAAAAACAGGTCCCAAATAAGCATTTTTCTTGTTTTTTGCACAATAACTTTAGTATAAGTTAATAGAAATCTATGAAATTTTAACACAAGGTTTATCACCACAAAAGGAAGGTTGGGATTGATTTTGAGAGTTTTGGTCCCAACAAATTAGGGTCCAAAAGGGTCCAAAATTAAACTTGGTTTGATTTCATCAAAAAAAGAATTATTGGGGTTCTTTGATATGCCAAATCTAACTGTGTATTCAGATTCTTAAATTTTGGTCCTGTTTTCAAATTGGTCTACATTAAGGTCCAAAGGGTAAATTAACCTTAGCTTAATTTTAACAAAAATTGGATTCTTGGGGTTCTTTGATATGCTGAATCTAAACATGTACTTAGATTTTTGATTATGGGCCCAGAATTCTTGGGGTTCTATGATATGCTGAATCTAACCATGTATTTAGATTTTGGATATTAGACCATAATAGGTAAATGTCCAATTTAAAATTTTTAAGTTTCTAAGTTAAAGTTCTTAGACCACATTCATTCTGTGTCAGAAACCTATGTTGTGTCAACTGTTAAATCACAATCCAAATTCAGAGCTGTATCAAGCTTAAATGTTGTGTCCATAATTGCCCCAACTGTTCAGAGTTCGACCTCTGCTGTCGTATAAAGCTGCGCCCTGGAGAGCATCTGGTTGGAATTGGGGATCAGTTCTTTTGGATAGGGTTTCTCTGGACTTGTGTCGTGAGGGCCTCATAGTGTTGTAAGTAGCTCAGCTACAGTTTTTGTTAGCTTATCAATTGACAAGGAGTCCGAATTTTCTGTAATTTCTCAAATACTCTTGACTAAGTCCCCTGCGAAATGATTATGAATAGTTCATGAATGTTCATGGATGATTCATGAATGATTCATGAACATAATTCATGAATTGTTCATAAAAGATTCATGAACAGTTAATGAACTAGACATGAACTACAAATGGACAAGCATGTTCATGAACCAGTGAATAATGAACTATTCATGAACAGAAAGTGTTCATGAACTCTTTGGTTCATTAAAGTTCATGAACAAAAATAGTTCTTGAACTTTTATAATTCATGAATTGTTCATGATTTTATAGTTCATGAACATGCTTGTCCATTTGTAGTTCATGTCCTGTTCATGTATAGTTCATGATTTTTTTATGAATGATTCATGAATTTGTTCATGAACCATACCAGTCCATGAATCCTTCATGAACACATGAACTACTGTGTTCATGAACTGTTCATCAGTAATTTAATTCATGAACATTGTTTGTCCACTTGTAGTTCATGAACTGTTCATCTAAAGTTCATGAAATTATTAAAAAGGATTTTCTCGAATTTTCATTTTTGTGTTATTAATATCATAAGTAAACTTCTCTTCCTGTCTGTAATTAAAATTGCTGTATCAGGACTTTCAACTAGAAATGCTAAATAACATCTTGGTGAAGTTGTTCTGCTTGAAATTCTTCACAGTTGAACAGACTTTTCCCCTTTTAATTTACCCACACACAATCATAAGAATGGCTGAAGCATGAATTATGTTTACCTTGAAATAAAATATATTGTACAAATCTATCAATTATTCCTGAATGGAAATCATTAAACCAACACTGTAACAGTAAAGTCTACTTTCTGGTGTTTATATTTTAATTATTATAATTAATCAATAATTATTATCATGTTCAACAAATAGTTATTCAGCAAAAAAAATAATCAAAATATATATAATTTACTTATAACAAATCTGCTTTATTTGACAGCTATATTACTTCACTGCTCATCAAACATCTTCATTTGTATTATAAGCGTCAAAAACACCATTTTGCTGACGTAATAATGACGTTTTTCTATTCCCAGTATGTATGTATGTATGTTCCGTATCTCCCTCCTTTAGTAGGAGCACCACCAGTCACTTGTAATCATTTGTCTGCATTGCAATCTTTTGTCAAAGTCATTGAAGCGTTTTACAATAGGTAAACGTAATTCATTAATAATGATAACTATTGACACCGGTCTGCAATGTTTGGGAAAGAATGAATTGTCATTAATCTGTGCTTTTTTCCAAGTTCCTCTATGTGCCGTATGATGGTTAAGAAAGGCACATGTTTGAACTTGGAGAGACAATCAGAAATTACATCTATAGAAGAAAGTAATTAAGTTTACCATTGTCATGATTGTAAAAACGAAACATGAGAAACATCTCCAGCTCAAAGTAAGTTACAAAACTTCAAAGTTAGTCCCAAATTTTGAGTGACTCTCAAAATGTAACACTCTTCTGGCGTAGTATAAAAAAAGAAAAAGGTGCTGAGCTAATATCTGTTGTTAAATGAAAAGGATAAATTTTTGAAGGACATTATTTTGCTTTATTAAACACATCGTGTATCACATGTATTGAAGTGATATGAGGCTTTACCTGTGAAAGGGAACTAATCAAATCTGTATGATTTGTTTTTAATTTTGCCCCTGTCGTAGCGGAGGGGCATTAAGTTTTACCCTTGTCCCTCTATATAGATGTACATGTACGTCCCAAAGTTGGTTTCAATTCTTTAAACTTTTGGGGAGTCGCAGCACAGCAAAAGTGAGTTTATATATTTTTAATGCTTTTTGATATACATACATGTATTTACACTTTTGCTATTCAACTGAATTTTTCTCAAGGTGATCTCGAGATCTGTAAATGAATAACATCGAGGTCATGCTAAAAGCACTTTAATTGTGATGTCATAATACAATGTATGGATGTCAAATTTTATGAGAACTTGTAAAAATTGACAGTCAAATTGATGAATTTATTTATGAACTTTATGAATTCATTTATTCATTAAAAGTTCATAAAATGTTCATGAACATGTGTTATGAACAATTTATGAACATTATGAACTGACTTACAGTTCATTAAAGTTCAGAAAATATTCATGAACTGCATTTTATGAACTATTCATGAACTAAATTCATGAACAAACTTAATGAACTCATTATGAACAGTCATGCATTGTTCATGAACATTCATGAACAGTTCATGGTGGTTCATCAGTTCATGAATTTCATCTCGCAGGGGTTCCTTTGTTAAAAACAATGATGTAGCCAAGAGTGTTGACAGTGGCATTAAACATCAATCCATATAGTTTAAATAACATTAATCCAACTTTAACACTTATATTAGGGAGTAATTAATTGCATTGCTGTACAACAAATTAAAAGGATGTATTAGCCAACAACAGTCATTTTAGAGGTTGGGTCATAGATTAGTATTGACCAATTTGTTTTCATGCATCATTTGTTACTTTAAATCCTATTTGATTGAATGTGTAATGAAATATTTATTTGTAACAAGTTATAATTGATAGATTTCATGCTCAGAGACAATTAAAGTGACTACAGATTTATTGTGCGGGGAAATCACAGCAAATGTAATGTCTCAGTTGTTTCGTTAGATAATCCATTGAATAATTGTTCTGTATTTAACAGTAACATAAATGTGCATCGATGTTTGTCAATACCATAACATAGAATATCTCCGGAGATTGTATTACCAGGAATCACTTTTCAGGTAATGGGCTAGATAATTCAACATCATTAATTCATTGTCACGGATGAAAAATTTCCAAAATTGGATAAAACGGATTAAATATAGTGCTTTTAGTGTATGATAATATTCTTAGGAGGAACAAAGTGATTAAGATAAGTTCTTGCTGTAATATTGAATAATAAGTTAGATTATTGTCAATGTCCAAGGAACGTCTTGAGGATTTCACTTACAGTAAGTAGTTATTTACTTTGATTGGAAAATGATAGGTCCTGAGCTTCGATTTGCACCAAAATAGATTCCTATGTTATTTACAAACCGTTCTTATAATTTTCTTTTCCAAATTTATTGCCTAAAAGGTTTTTATTTCTAATGATTATTCGTTGTGTGTACAGAATTCTGGTTTAACTGATCAATTTAAAAATTATTTTATGTTCAGAATTTTTTAACTGTTATTTTTATAACAAATAAAAGACTATTTTATATTCAGTAAACTTCGCAAGCATGTATCTCTGGTTACAGAAGAATTATTTCTGACATGCTATGCAACAAATGACTTTTATTAAATGGAGATGGTATTGTAATAATCTTGTGTGAACATTGCTTTTTAATTTTCTAAATTTCTAGTATTCTTATGCCTCGGCCACTCAATGGGCATAATCACACTTTAAATCTGGCATGCAGATTGAGTTTTTATTCTGTCGGAAGCCTCAAGGAAAAAAAAATGTCATGAAAGTTCCATGGTTACATAACCATGACATCCTAAGTATTTCTTCTGTTATTCTGAACTCCAACAGCTAAAATTGAGACTTGTTGTTTTACCTAGGTATTGAGCTGATTTTCCTTTCATCAGGATAAGCTTTCCATGAGATAACAGCCATTGTGCAAATTATTTTAGTTATGCCTGGTAAATAAGTGTATGCTATTGAGTTTCAGTTCAAGTTTCTGTTGTTTGAATATGTTTGGAATTCTTAATGATTCGTTAGGCAATGACATAAGTGTCATGACTGTCATCCAAACACATATGTGATTGAAATTTGAATTTGTCTAAATTACTGATACATTGTAGATATTTTATTTTTCACTGAGGTTGTATTTCCAATTTCAATGTATAAACTTAAATCATTGATGTGTGTGGTGTATGTTCATTAAAGGTAGCACATGTTTTACCTTTAAAAGGCTGTTCCATAGTAAGCATATTGTAGTTTTGTTCCTCAACCGATTTCAGTTAAATTTGATATTGACATTTGATACTGATGATTGTATGATTTGATACTGTGATTACTGAAGCATGATTTGATTTCATCTTTAATTTATATGATTAATACAAATTGGAGACCAGTTAGAAGAATATTATGATTGTTAAGGCTTAAAACTTAGGAAATAAAAGATTTCTCTTGTAGTTTAAAAGTAGCGTTGTAAAAGAAATTTCAGAAATCAATTTCAATTTTTGATAAATCATAACTGTTTAGAGAAGGAAATATTGCATTTCATTGTTTCTTTGTTCTACAGATGTTTTTTGGTCATTCAATGTTTCTATAGAATTCACGGCAGTGATATTTTATGCAATACTTGGTTGGCACAGTTCAGTTGCTTTTACATAAAAAACATTCAAATGAAGAAATTATATTTTGTGAAAAAGTAAATGAGTTTTTTATCGATAGTATCAGTGAAGCACAACTGTGTGCCCTTATTATAGTAACACGTTCAGGATCACTGAGGTGTTTTATCTAACAGCTGTGCAACAAACATCTTGTTTGTTTACTGTTTAAAGAAATTGATGGTTAGATGGAGGTACGTTTTTTCTTCTCTTAATATTACAATCTAATTTAAAAGATGGAGTTTTTGAAATTTGAAAATGTACTAATACCACAAAAAAATAGTATATATATAATATATATTGAATTTGTATTGTTTATTTTGTTAATTTTGTGTAAGAAACAAAATGATTAAAGCAGATTCTATCTTGGAAGTAATATGCATGTGTCATACACACAGTAGAATATAAATGGATAATATTTTGGAATCTTACACATTATGAAGGTACAAATAAATTTATACTCAACACATTGTTTTAATAGAGCATTGTGGTACTTATTTAGAGAGCTAAACACAGGTGAATAGTTCTCTCATTGGCAATCATACCAGACATCATATCCTGATTTTTATTGTACAAAGTCAGCTAAGTTACATCATGATAGTTATTTGTGATTTTGGCATGGCCATTTGTATTATTAGGGACCTTCCTTTATGAATTTTCTATTGAGTTTAGTATTTTTGTTATTTTACTTATTTTTATGTCTTACAGACTTTATTATCGCTAACTGAATTCTACCAAAATACTAAAACCAAAAAATGGCAAGGGCTTGCATTGTGACCCTCTCATCTTATTCTTGGTTTAGTATTGTTTAGATTGTTTTTTCAATGACTTTGCTCTAAAAATATCTCAAATATATTTTTCATAGAGTACTACTCAAAAGATCTTCATAAGAGCAAAATATTGAGCATAAATTTTTTTATTTCACTTCCTACTTGCACAGGACTTTTAAATCATAACAAAGGGTTGTAAATGTTGTCTCTCACTTTTATGTGCACTTTCTGTATGTTTTTATGAGTAAAGAAACAATATTGAAAAAGGGAGGTTTAAAACCTATAAGATTTCCGGAGACATTGGGTATTGATAATTTGTTAGAGGCCCCAGTTCACGTTTCATTGGCCTGATTTACTTCAATGACTTTCAATATAACCTAACTAGTACTTATCTAATTTCCTCACTTTTCAAACTTTCACCCTTTAATTTGTCTGTCAATGTTTTGACAAATGTCACAGGACCAGTGTATAACATTATTGTATTGATCTTACGATCACAATGCTTCACAAGTCGAGGAAATCATTTAAATTTTCTTGTTACTTTAATTTAAGTGATTGAGTTTTTATTTGTGCATTTTGTTGGAATTAAATTTCTCAGATGTGTTGATGGAATTAACGGGGAGTTAAAGTGGTAAGTTTTATTGACAATATTTGTTGACGTCACCAAACAATTATTGTATATTTTTTCATTATTTTTTTTTAAAGGTTTGCATATTAGGTTCTTTGTTTAAATATCCTGTAATTTTAGTTAAGTTTATAAATGAAAAAAAGTTGCGAATGGACATGGTGAATCTGTCAAAGAGACAACAATTCAACCTAAGAGCAGAAAACAGCTGAAGGCCAACAAATTGTCACCAGCAAGATAATCTTGCACCAAGAGGCAGGCTTCAGCTGGCCTCTTAAGAAAAATGTGTACTTGTTCAGGGAAAATTTGCTTTGCAAAATTGTGACACATAGAATATGTTCATGTATGACTCAAATAGTTATTTACTGGTAGATACAATCATCAAAATAAAAAAAAAATATATATACATGTATATCCTTATCAGCAACAGGATGCGGTGTACATGGGGATGTTCATATCTGTCAAAAATATCTTTATAAATGAAGAACATTTCGACAATTAGATGGTTACAATGATTTATTTATATTGATACACAAGTACTGTTCAAATTTCACAGCTTTTATTTTATTTTTCTCCAAGTTTCACTTTTTTTGTTTTCTTCTACCCCATGTTTTTTTCCTCAAAGGATTTGATCAGTTCATGAATAGAAAGTTGTTGCTTATGTGTGAAATGATCCTAGCTTATATGAAAGTACTTGTTATACTACAATATTGCTTTGGTTCAAAGCAGTTTTCTTTGAAGTTGGTTCAAATATAGTTCAAATCATCAACTATAAAGCTTTGTACTTGATCAAAGACTTTTTGAACTTTTTTTTAATATATTGGCTCTGATTTAGGAAATTAAATATCCAATGGTCAATATTTCAGCAGTGTGTCAAAATGACTTGACCAGTATAGATAAGTATTATTGGTCTCCTGCAATGTTGACCACCTGTCCACACAGACAAACATGACAAAATCCTCTTTTATAACACCAATGGTAAATTTATTAATTTTCCCAGGAGTTAAATCAGTTATCAAAGTGTTTGTACACAATGAAAATCAGTTTTGAAGTGTGTTTTATATACATGTATCTTCATTGATAATTCTTTCTTTTGACACTTGTGATTAAGCAGATTTTTTGGTTCATTTAATTAGTTTCTTTTGAATTGTGTAAGTAAGTAGTCTTCTTTGTCATCTTAGTGTATTCAGCACTTTACACCTTAGATATATACTATCCATATAAAAGGTACAAATGAAAAAAAGGTAAGTAGAGTTGAAATTAAAAAAAATGCTTTATTTGCTTTTCATTAACAGTTTTAGATATTAATGTGAGAAAAATTCGTAAATGTTTAAGCAGAGAAGTTGATTAAATGTGAATTTAGAAGTAGTGCTGGGGTTTACATCATTTTGTATTTTGTAAATCAAATAAACAACAAATATTCATAATATATTTAAAGCAAAGTAATAAATAATACGAAAATGTACAATCAAAAGCTATAAAAAAAAACTTCCTATTTTTTTAAAGTTAGAAAATGTATCCTGTGAATTTTTTGATACCTGCTCCTGAATGTATATGTTAAAAATAAGAAGTTGACTCCAGGTTCCATGTTAATTTTTAAACAGGAAGGACATTTGGGATACTTTTACCCTTTAATTAATGAAAGATAATTATAGTATCATTTATCCAAGATCCTTCATTTGACGCCTGACAGTTATAATAAAAAGATTGTTATCTGTCCTTGATTTAACACCTGGACATCACCTTATCACCTCAACATTTTATATTACTTTTAAATGAGCTTTTTATCTTTTTATTTTTCATGTATTTATTGAGACTTTTTGCACTGGAATAATTAAGTCAATTTTACCTTGTTAATCACAGACGATTCCTGCCAGGATTTCATTAATTAACTAATGTTCGTTTACCATGGATGCTTTTTTCGTACAAAGATATGGCTGCTTATTGGTTTTCAGCCTTCATTTTTCTTTCTTTATTGAAATAAATGGACTTTCAATTTTCAAGTAGACAGTGTTATTGTATTATAAGCTGAAGGCAAGGTTGGATTGTCCTGGAAAATAAAGTTTGTGTTTCAGTTTTATGCAAGCGTTGTCTGTTTCTGACATAGACATGTGCATTCAGAATAAAGAATAGGTTGTCATGAGAAGATTTTGTGTTTTTTTTCTAAAGTTCTATTCCAAACAGATATTGTAGTCAGTTATCTTGATGAACAAATTAGATTGGTATGCACATCTTTACGAAGGAACAATGCTTTGGTAGAACATATAGTTAGAACTTTACTATTGGAGGAGTTGTAAAAGAGTTTTCTAGATTGCACTTATTTGAAATAAGAGGGGGAGGGATACACAAATACTGATGCTTGAAAAAGCAAGACATTTCAGCACTTATTTCTAAAGATATGACCTGTTCAAGCTGTAGACTTTATTGTGTAGTTATAAAATGTATTTGTATTTATTGCACTGATAAGCATAATGTGCTTAAAGTAATAAAGAATTGAATAATCATTTCCATGTGATTTTAAACAGTAAGCACATGTTTTTGTTGCCGTTAATTGCAAAAAATGTCAATAATTAGAGAACATTTCCAGTAAATTTTTAATTGAAAATGACAGGTGAACTTAATGGCATATTTACACTCATATAAAAGTAAATTAATGTCATTACTTAATTTTACCAAACAGTCAAAAGAACGGAGGGCAGAAATCTCATAATTTTTACCCTTTTCATTTATTATCAATTGAAATGTTGTTTCTTTGTTTTATTTTGATTTTATCCTTTGTCACAAACAATTATATGTTCATATGACATTAAGTATTTTTGTTTGTAAAATACTGTTTTAATTAAGTAGTTCACATTCAGTACATAATGTTTCCAAAGGACTAAAAACTGACATTGTAAACATGCCACTGTGTCTGAACTCTTAATAACTAATACAGTTCAACTGTTTTATTTTAAACTAGTTTGAAATGGAGGTTAATTGATAATTTGAGGACTTTTGGGGTTCTGTCCAAATCATCTGAAAAAGATGATGATAATAACATGTGATCAGTTATTTAAAACTTTGATCAGAAAATTCTGGATGAAGTATCTGTTTGAATAAAACACAGTATCTTATAGATGGCTCAGGTGTCATCTGAGTCTATCATTCTAGAATGTGAATTTATATTTGAGTGCTGGTGCATTAAGAGAAACTTGAGAAAAACTGTACTTAGATATGAAACTGTACTGAAATATGAAATTGTACTTCAAGATTTAACACACTGTACTTAGACATGATTATAGTACTTAGATGAGGAGGTTTATTTCATTGTAAGAAGTAACATTTATTATATACATCACTTTATATCACTTACTATAGATATGTTGCATATTAAACATGTTAAACATAATTTTCTCATATTTTGCAGATGAAGCACAGAGAAGGGGAATGAAAGCGACATGTTTTACAAAGAATGTCAAACTTCAAGTGGACTTTTTACACTAGAGGAGAAAGATATGTGAATTATGATTACTGTTCAGCAGACGGCACTATGAGACAGCAGTGGAAACATGCTGTTGTTGTTGTCTGTGTTATCTTTATTATTCTCAACATATCTATATACTCTAACACAATAGCATGGAGGGATTTAAATATGAACAATATTATTTACGAAGATTCTATCAAATTCAGAAAACTTCTTGAACAGGATCAATTTTCAGAGAAATTTCATCCAGTTGGAACAAAAAGACGATTTCCTCAATGTATTATTTTCGGAGTTCGGAAATGTGGAACAAGAGCTTTGTTGGAATTTATAGGACTACACCCTCAAGTTCAAAATGCCGAACATGAAATGCATTTCTTTGATGAAGATGAAAAATATAACTTAGGGTTAGAATGGTATAGAAAACATATGCCTTACTCTTACCCTGAACAAATTACTGTAGAGAAAAGTCCAAGATATTTTATAACAGATAAAGTTCCAGAAAGGATATCTATGATGAATAGTACTATAAAATTAATAGTAGTTCTACGTAACCCCACAACCAGAGTGCTTTCTGACTATACTCAAGTGTATTACAATAAATTGGCTAAAGGTGTCACCTTCCAGAAAATCGAAGAATTAGTGATAGATCCTTATACAGGAGAAATTAATACAGATTATAAAGCTGTTCGTATTAGTATATATCATCATCATTTTGAGCGGTGGCTACGAGTGTTTAAACGAGAGCAGATTTTAATTGTAGATGGAGACAATCTCATTCTTGATCCAGTGTCAGAAATAAAACATGTAGAATCATTCTTAGGATTAGAACATCGTATTACACAAGACAATTTTTATTTCAACAAAACACGAGGATTTTTCTGTAAAAAGCAGGGCAGCATGGAAAAGTGTCTTGGCGCAACCAAGGGAAGACCACATCCTGGAACTCACCCAAGTGTTATTAGAAAATTAAACAAATTCTTTAAGCCTCACAATGAAAAATTATTTAAAATGATCAATAGGACATTCAAATGGAGTTGAAAATTTGGATAAATGGTAAAAATGTGCTTCAATTTTTTTTATGAAGAAGTAGAATGTGTTCATTTTGCAAAAGAAATAGTGTTCATTACAAGGAGCTAAATTTGCATCAATTATTCTTTAGAAAAATCCTAAGAAACACACTTCCCAAAAGATTTATAAATATTGTTGGTATAGATGATCATATCCATGACAAACTACCATATTCAATATTTCTATGTTTCTGACACATAATCTCTATTGTATGAATGACTGTAACTGACTATCGTAACAGATGTGCAATATTCATATCATATCATGCTAGCTTTTCATTAAACATGAGAAAAATCAGTATTCTGTGTACATGGTGTGAGCATTATAACAACACAAATCATTGTAAAGTGTTGATTACAAACACATAATCATTGTAAAGTGTAGATCTCAACAGGATATTATAACTTTTTGATTAAGTTTTATATGTATTTTAAGATTACCTCAGTGTTTTTTATTTATACACTGCCAGCCATTATTTGCTATTTGCTATTTTATTATGATATTCATCATTTATTCACAAGAGTCAAAATTTATAAGAATGTCTTCACTGACCAAGGATTACTTAGCTTGCAAAATATTCTACAAGAACTGAGCTTCTCATACTTAAATATTTGAAGATATCTTAACAATTAAAATAACTCTTTGCCACATTTGATTATGTTTCTTATAGGGCCTTATTCTGAATATTTATGACATTATATTATTTCACATTTATTGTTTGTACAATAATGTTACAGATGATTGTATTCTTCGTTTTAGGGGATTTTTTCGGTGATTCAGATTTTGTAATGTAATTTTGTTATCTTACACAGTAACTTGTTTCCTGGCAGCCTTTCTGCTTTTATATTTGATGAACTAAATCATCTGCTGTAATCTGTGTTTTTTATAGTGCCAAATTCTTAGATTTATGATCTTCAGATGTTATTGTAATTTTGACAATGAAAATGTCTGTTTGAAAATAATGCAGTCACTAAATGTTCAGGTTTAATAACTAAAAAGATGTGTTAAGTATACACAACAATGTGCCCTGAATATATCAATTGTAGGTATTATTTTTGCATTGTAGCAAAAATAGTAAATCACAAAAACAGCTGTGGTTTTCCTAGGGTATAAGGAAAAGACTAAATATAAGAAAATAATCCTTAACAACAAAGAGAAACTAGTACATAGCAATAAAATTATATAATAAAGAGTTGTCCATCTAAAAAAAAAACCACCAAGGATAAAACCAGACAATTCATGTAGAGTTCTCTAACCTAAGTTTGTCTTAACCAAATGTTATGAAACTCAGATCAAGTACAAGTTTGGGTAGAGTAAATTTTACCATTCTTGAGGTAATGTCCCTTTACAACTTTTATGCAAGAGGGGGCATCATCTTGGTCCCATGGACACGTTCACTGTTTTTTTTATAAATAAATCTAGAGACAATAATGTAAGTGTAATACTTCATTTGACTTCCATGTTATGATTAAGGAATACAGGAAGCAAGTAACTTAATTAAAGATCCCACTTGTCATATCTGTGAAATTCTATTCTATTATGTAACCATACAGATATATCCTGCTGTGAAAGCACGCAAAATCTTTAAGTTTTTCTCCTGTTGATTAACTTCATTTGAAAAGGTAAAACTATTTAAATTTTCTCTAAATTATGAACTGCATGGAAGCATATGATAATACAAATCAAATACCCATATAGATTTTTATTGCACAATGTTAAATGCATCTTTGTCATATATCAAAGATTGCCTCACAGGTAGAATAAAACTTACCCCGAAAATAATAACTTCGAGTTTAAACCAGGCTACATGTACTTTGAGTCTATTGACTTTGGGTCAAAAGGTGACTTTTCTCATCAGAAATGTCATGGCCAATAAATTAGAGGAGAATTTGAGTGATGTAACTGTTAAGTTACTGCCTTGAATTATAAGTCTCCTTGAACTCTACAAAAAAAATTACATAGAAATAGGGACAGTTGTGATTTATTGTTGCCCTCTGTACACTATACTTAATATAAACACCTTACATCATGGTATCTCAAAATTATTTTTTTCCCAGACTTGAGTTGGAAAATTTTTCCTTGATTTTATTGGTTTTATTGTGTTGTTAGGTTTTTGCTTCTTTGATATTTACCCAACATCTCCTTTTATTTATTAAACTTTATACAAACAAACTTTTATTTCTAAACTTTTTACAAATCTAGTCGATGATTATATAAAAGCAAAGTGTAGAACTACTCATAGCTTTTTTAAAAATATTTGTGATTACAGTCTTTAGCAGGAGATAATATTTTGCATATTAATTGAAAATAAGCTGTTTTTGTTAGATTTCAAGTGAACAAATTTGTAACTTTTTGGGGGGTTATTTATAAATTTCAAGATTGTGAGGTTAGGTACTGTGAAATCATATTGACTATAGTCTAATTTTGTCAATTCTGCATTGAGTTGCTTACCTTTAAAACAGACATTCATTTTCAATGTTAATTAAGAATTAGAAGATAAACGAAATTTTTCTATGTGAAATCTTAAAAGTTCATCCATTTTGTTTTTTTTTAACCCACAAACTTTTGATATCAACAAAATTTATTTGTTTTTATTGAAAAACACTTTCCACAAATAGCTTTGTCCAGTGCAGAACCTGTCTTTATTTGGTAAAGGGAAACAACCAGTGTTAAAAGTGTGTAATTATTATCATTGAATCTGGTTCACGAATTGACAATTGATAATGTCAGTCAATCTTTAATGAGGTTATTAAGGTTTTACAGAGCCTCTCTTATGTTGGATGTAAATCATATTATTTTTTTTATCATTGATAATTGTCATGAACAGTCTAAGATTCTGAAAATATACTTTGTGAACTGGTCTTTCTTTGTATGGCTAGCTGGACTCTGTTTAAAGAGAGCATAAGGGGAAAACATTTTTTTCAAAGTAAATATCGGCCAGATGTTTCAAAAGCGTCATCAAAAAAAGATTATTTTAAATGACTAACACAATTAAAACAGTCTTCGTTTACAGGACTGTTTGTGGGTTAAAGATGCAGTTTAGTACAAAACGACCAGTCATAAACAAAGAACTCTAAACTTTCATTCATGTTTCATAAACAAGATGTGCAATTAAGCAGTACCTATAGACTGCAGTATTGTTGAGTCTCTCTGCCTTCAGTGCTTTACATTGTATATCATTGAGCTGGCATAGTAGGTGAAGAGACTTACAATATATAGGTAGTAATAGAATTATGAGTGGTGAGAACGTGGTGTATATGTATTGTCAGTATTGTTGTAGATACTGGACGTCTTGGTCATGTGATCAGAACTCAGAATAAATATATATATCTTTAAACATGTCTTATATTTTGTTTATGCCCTAGACTTTATTAAAATTGAAAATAGAAATGATTTTCTGGAGACATAAAATTGAGAATGGAAATGGTGAATATGTAAAAATGACAACAATCCGACCAAAGAGCTGAAGGCCACCAATGGGTCTTTAAATAGTTTATATTGCTTTTGCTGCAATAATGATTTTCATTTCATATAAATCTTTCTGAAATAGTTTTGTGTGTCATGTGGCAATAACTTATTATTTTTAATTTGTTCAGGAAATAAATGAAAACTGATCCTTAATTATATATAAATTCTACCATCAATTTAATAATATACATGGTCATAATTGTTTAATGATAATTGATTTCACTAAATCAGAATTTCATAGTTCAGTTTAAGTTCCTAACACTTGAATGATGATTAGAACATACTCCATTAGAATAAGCACAACTCAAGTGAATGATGTCTAAAAGAATACTGCTTTACAACAAAATCATATCTTAAGTAAAAAACAAGAGAACAGAAATAAAAAGAAAATCACTTCTTGATACAAACTTTTAAAACGATTTAACATGTCAAAGAATAAAAAAAATAACATTTCAAAAATGGCTTTTATAAAATGTGTCCTAAAATATACACACAAAAAAAAGAAGAAAAAGACTGACTGATACATGTAATAGCAACATCAAGAAATCACTATTTTTGAACATTTTTAAAACCAAGAGGCTAAAACACAAACAAAATTGTTTTAGCACCAACAATATCCTCTCTAGTACTATAAACATGGGATATTCTACTCGTATATTAGACCAGAAAATTGTACAAAGGACTGAATCACCAGACAAGTTTTACCAACTCTTTAGTAGGATCGTTAGACATCAGGCATTTAACAAACATTTCAGTGTGTATTGTGAAAGATAAGACAATAGTTGAATCTCTTATAGTACAGATAGGCATGAGGCATTATACAAAAGTTTTGATAGGATTGATAGAAGTCAGATATTTTACCACCTTTAATCCAGTACAATATTTCCTGGCAGTCTGTCAAAAACAGGAGCAGCTTCGTAATCTTGTACAAAGCAGAGTTTCAAAGGAAACATTATATTTGCTTGAAAATTATAGTGTAATAAGACTAATGAGGAAACAGATTTCAAATATCCTTAAATTGGATCAAAATATACCCTAAGAGGTTTTTTTTTTTCACACTGAATACACAGACAAAAGGTGACTTCAACCTTTCTGGCAGTAGTTATAGAATAAAAGAAAGATTTGTCATTGTCATGTGGATGTATGTCTGTGGTTACTTAATAAAAAATGTGTGATGAATTAGGGAAAAAAGAGATATTGTTCATGTGTATGAAACCTTTAAAAGCACAACTTTTAGATTTCCCGTTTGTTAGTCAAATTCTGGACAATTTATGGCTAAACTCTTTATCAATATTCTTTTCCATTTTCAAATATTTTTAACTTTCCTTCATGTTGACAAATGACCCTAGCAATTTTGAAAATGTTGTTGATATCTGTTAGGGTAACAAAGGAGTAGTACATGATAAGGGGAGATCTTCACAAAGAAAAGTATTTCTTTTAAACAGGTTTAGTCTCAAAGGTGAAAAACAGTTTTAGCTGAACTAGTATCCACAATTATTAAGGAGCCAGCTAAAGGTGACCTCTGGGTGGGGGGTTTTCTTGCTGTGTTGAAGATCCATGATGACTGTAAGCTGGTTTTGCTCTTTAGTCAGGTTTTGTCCCTTTTTTCCATTCTCAGCTAAAGTTCTGTACCAATACCAAATGAAATCTTGCCTGAAATACTGTGCAAAAGAATAGGACAAAAAAAGATAATCAACACAACTGACCTGTGAATGATCTATTTTTCAAACTATGTTGTCAATTTATTTATATCTTGGGAAATAATGAAGAAAATTAAAAGATGTTTTCGGCAAAATTTAGGTTATGAGATTTCTAGTTAAAAATCCGCAATTTCTGTAACTTGTAAATTACATTTCAAAACTTATTAGATAAGGATATTCTTTATATTGGGAAAATGCAATAAACTTTTGATTAACTTTACTTGCTGGGTATAATGTTATTTAATTGAAAAGAACCATTAAGGATTTAATATACATACAGCAATCAACCTTGGCTTTTTGTTTCTTCGTGGGAAAGGTATATGTACACATTTTAATTAATTGATAAGGACTGTACCTTAACTTTCTTGTTATGTAAACAGTATTGATATTCTAATTGAGGAAATGTTTCTCTACTTTTATACAATATGAATAGAAAAAAAAGCTTTAGTATACACATATACAAGTAATAAAACAGCCCTGTGCATCCAACAGTAGTCAGTATAAGAACTTATTTTCAAGGTTAGGTGTAAAAATGTCAAAGTAGTAGTCAAAGCTGAAGGTAGTAATTTAATAGATATAAGAAGATGTGGTATGAGTGCCAATGAGACAACTCTCCTTCCCAAGTCACAATTTATAAAAGTAAACCATGATAGGTCAAGGTACGGCCTTCAACACAGAGCCATGGCTCACACTGAACAGCAAGCTATAAAGGGCCTCAAAAAATTACTAGTGTAAAACCATTCAAACAGGAAAACCAACGATCTAATCTATATAACTTTATTTAAAGATGGTAGAGCAACAAGTTTTACAGATTTCTCAACCTGATAATATTTATAAGGGTTATATAGTATTAAGGACAGGCCTCCATAAAGCTTTCAAGAAAACTATAGTACTATAGACTCCAAAATCCACCAGTCAAATTATTTGATTTGGTGTTTTCCAGCAAAGATTCTGAACTAAGAGTTCTAAGTAAAGTTTTATGAGGGATGCAAAAAACTGATAATAACTTCCTGCAATCTATAAATAGAATGTAAAAAAGTGCAGTAAACTGATGAAACATTGCTTGTTAGATAAAACTTGACAACCAATTTCATCATTCACAAACTTCAATGTTACAATTACCACATTTTTATTCTCTTGAGATTTAGGAGAAATCTTCTTATTTTGTAAGTAAAATGAAAAGTGTGTGTAAGAGGTATATGCTTGTTAGTTTTGTTTGTTGTGTTTGACCATGTCTTATTTAATCGTTAGGCTGTTTCCTTCAATATTGAGAGGACAGAGTAGTCCAGTTTATAAAAGTCAGTTAAGAGATGCAAATTAAATATAACATGTTTATATTTTTAGATTGGGATCCATCTTCTAAGTGTCCAGTTTCTACTTCTGTCTATTTAGTTGTTTTGAGTTTCTGTCTTGACGTCATACAGAAGTAAATAAAATCCTTATAATGTGGAATTGGTCAGAATTCTAGCTAATGATTATTGTCATGTTCTAGTTTTGCTTTGTCCTATATAAAAAAAAAACTCTCAGTGCCGTGACAAAAGCTGCAAATAGTCAAATTGCTCAGAACTAATGTAAGCCTTAGACCTAATTTCTCCCTTGCTCATGTGATCAATGACTTTATTGAAATTTCTGACAAAAACTGTGAAATGATGAGAATGAATGGACAAGTTTTTAGCCATTTGAGATACTGAGAACAAATCTTTTAAAAGCTGTGTAACGGAGAAGTAGTTAGAATTGATTGTAGAGAATCGTTAACGGAAGTCCTATAATACTACTGTATGATGGCCAGATTGTTAGTTTATTCAGACAAGTTGATGTTTTAAGACTTCTGGAGGCCTAATTTAATCGTCGTTGATTTTATCAGGTAGTTTATAGTTAGCAATATTTGTAAGATCTATTCAATTGGGATTGATTTTCCGTTAGAGATTTTGGTTCACGTTTGTTGATTTTTAGCCTGGTAAAAAGTGAACGAATTACCAATTTTGACATAAATATTGGTTAAAAATGACCTATTTTCTATTCTTCAGTTTCTGTTGGAATTCTCATCCTGGTTTTTAGAATTATTCAAGACATAGAGATATGTAGTATTTGTGTATCTAAGAACTAATGTTTGAAAAAATATTTGATTTGAAGGACATCTATTTCATTCTGGTAATCTCTTGAGGTAACTCCAGCCATTTATTCTCTGAGTTGAAGCTGTTCTGTGTCATTCATAAAAATCCATGAATGAAATTGTAGACATTTATTGTAATTTGGTGTAATCTTTAATATACAATTATAAAAATGGATGATCTGTCTATAGAATGACCACTAATTGAATGTCAAAGTTGTTTAAATCAACTTTGTATAGATAACGGTTTTATAATAAAAGCTGTTCTAATGGTCATCTGATACATGTTTTTACAGTAAAAGCTGTTCAAATGGTCATTTGGTAAAGATGTAAGAATAAAATAAAGCCACAAGCATTGAATTTTGATAGGAACTTGACATTACTAGAAGAATTATCATGTATTGTTGCACTATGTGGTTATTAAATTCCATGCAAAAACATGCTTTTTGCAGAAACAATTTAGATAGTAGACAATTAGCAATATACTGATGACTACAATAGAGCAAACCCTGAATTCATGTCTGGGGGCTGATATGGAAAATAGATCCTCATTTGTGTCATAAATCTCAATTAGGAAAATTACACCAACTTAGTTATATTTTTTATCCAAAGAGAAATAACTCAAAAACAAATTGCTGATAAATGGAAGTGTCATATAAAAATGATATGATAAAGAATTTGTAGGAATGTGCCAGATTGTAGATTATGAATATGATATTACATAATAAAGTAAATCAAAGCTCCATTTATGTGGAGAATTGACAAGAAAATGATGGTCACTGGAATATTAGATTATGAATATGATATTACATAATAAAGTAAATCAAAGCTCCATTTATATGGAGAATTGACAAGAAAATGATGGTCACTGGAATATTAGATTATGAATATGATATTACATAATAAAGTAAATCAAAGCTCCATTTATATGGAGAATAGAAACATGATATTACATAATAAAGTAAATCAAAGCTCTATTTATATGGAGAATAGACAAGAAAATGATGGTCACTGGAATATATATTTTCTTTTTCAGGAAGTGACGAATGGAAGAATGAATTACCAAGATGTTAAATATACACAGCTATCAAATAAAACAGAAGTATGTTCCAGATGTTGTACTCCACGTAAATTGTTCACCTATTTCTTCATACTTGTTGTAACATTAATTGGACTACTAGTAACATGCTATAGTCATAGCGGTATATGTAATAAATATGATTATCGGAAGGTCCATATGAGACTTACCAAGCGCCGACTACCTCATTGTATAATCATTGGAGCTAGAAAGGCAGGAACAAGAGCGTTAATCACTTATCTTAAAGTTCATCCAGATATTCAAACGGCTCAGTATGAAGTGCACTTTTTTGATAATCAAGAAAATTATGATTTTGGATATGGATGGTATCAAAAGCAAATGCCATACTCGTTTCCAGACCAACTGACAATAGAAAAATCACCTGCATATTTCACTGAATCCATTGTTCCTGGTAGAGTTTATAGAATGAACTCTACCATCAAGATACTACTTATTGTCAGGGATCCAGTACAACGCACTATTTCAGATCAACTACAGCTGAACTTTAAAGGACTGGATATGGGATTGGAAGTGAAACCTTTTGAGGAATTAGTTCTTAATCCTAAAACTGGAAATATTGATATGAACTTTAAACCAGTTCACAGATCTTATTATGATGTTTACATGAAAAATTGGTTGAAATATTTCCCATTGAATCAAATTCACATTGTTGATGGTGATCAGCTGATAGCCGATCCTTATTCTGAAGTCTATAAAGTCGAATCATTCCTTGGATTAAGACACGCAATACCTCAATCGGACTTTGTTTACAATGCTACTAAAGGTTTTTATTGTCTAAAAACAGATACAGCATACCAAAAGTGTTTATCAGGGTCAAAAGGTCGCTCTCATCCTCACATACAGAAGGAGGTTATTGAAAAACTTCAAGATGTATTTTGGAAACATAATGAAAACTTCTTTGAACTGGTCAATCAGAGATTTTTTTGGAACAATAAAACCATGACATCCAAAATTGGTAAATAAATTAATACCTCATTTCACCACACAGAGCATAAGAAATCAAATTAACATTTATAGTACAGATGGATTTTTTTCTCATAATTATATTTAACTTTTCTGTAAGTAAATCAAACGACTGATTTTGTATTATTAGTTCGAAGACTAAGTACCAATCAGAAAAATCAGTAAAAGAGCCACAACAGGAAAAATTTTAATATTTTTTTTATTACGAAAATGTAATCAATATATCGAGTCATACCATTGTTAAATGTAAAACTAGTGCTTCCTGTTATAAGGTTGCTTTATCACAGTAACATTTTATTCTGTTAACTTTTATAAATGAGCATTGAGTTTTTTTTATTTGCAAATATTGTTTGTTTTATAGATATTTAGAGATGCCAAACTTTGCCATTATTTGTTATGATTTTTTCTTGCCTTAAGTAGACATGTTGTCTCTGTTGGCATACAGGCTGTTTGGTTGCTGACTCCCACTTGTTCTTCAAAATTATCAAACATATTCAATATTTTATTTTTATTTTTCTGTCTATTGAAAAAAGTTAAAATTTATTGAACTGAAAGCAGATCTGAAACATGTGGAAGATGTAGAGTGATATGAATTCTGAATCAAACAAGCAAATTTTACTGAAGGCAAATATCACATGTGTTCTTGTTTTATTATTTAAAAATTGCCAAATCATCTCTCAGACTCACTAACTAATAGTATATTTTCTGTAAATTAACAATTTGATATTGTTCAAAAGTATTATATATATATATTTTGTTCTATGTACCCATGGTTGTACATTTTTTACAAGTAATCTATTTTCATACAATATTTATATCTTCATATCAATATCATACAGAATTAGTCTGTAGAAAAAAACATATACATGTAATATATAAATCATAGAAATTAGGTACATTTGTATACAGAAGGTGCTACAATGTGCATTAAATTTTTTGTGTATCTTTTACTTATATTCATTGTTGATATAGAGAAATGTTCAATTTATACATCACTTTTTTACCTGCACATTCTAATTTTTGTCACATATTCATTTTTACAATTTTCCCCTAAGACCATACATAGATTTTTATACTGTCTCAAAGCTTGTGTGGCCACATTGTATAAGAGAGGTTGTACTTGTTATCTGTTAGTTTGTTTAAAGCATTATATACTGATCTTTTTGAAACACTGAAACACGATAAATGAAAGATGGTATAGAAAATTGGAATTTTGGCTAATCCAATTACATTATGAAAAAAAAAAAGAGCCTTTAAAAAATGTCATGCTTTTTATGCTCCAGCTGAAAGCATTATGTTTGTTGGTCTGGGGTTTGTTTGATCCCTCGTCTATCTGGCTTCAGGTTAATGTTTTTGGTCATGGTAGTTTTTGATGAAGTTGAAGTCAAATCAACTTGAAACTTTATACACATATTTGCTATAATATGATCTTTCTAATTTTTAATTCCAAACTAGAGTTGTTACCCTAATTTCAAGGTCCATGTAACATTGAAAATTATAGTGCAAGTGGAGCAACCATGTATACTATGGACACATTCATGTTTACAATTTTTTCCCAGCTGTAAAATGATATCAGAGGGTCTATGTAATATAATACTGTATCTAAAAGCAGACAAAATACCCAAAGATGTTTCAATACTGTGTTAACAGTCCTTTCTAGAATGCTTGCATTCAAATTTCATATGGTGTTCATGCTCTGCTCAGTGTAGACAACTTTTATTATTTTTAAGCTCATCTGGAACATGTGAGCCATAATCATTGATAATTATATTTTGGAATCTCTACTGTGTTTGATTGATCCCTGGAATTTCAAGTGTATATATTATTTATATCCAAGATTTTGATTTACCAACAAAAATTAAAAACAAGTTGCTTTCTTTAAAAAAAAAAAGAGCAACATGTGAACCTGTAGACGGCTGACTATCAGCATGTCGCACTCCTCTCTTTTTCAGGCATTATTTGTATTGATTATTATTAATTTTAATCAAGCATTACATTTTACTGGTAATATGAATTTTGTATATAAATTTGTTTTTTGGACATTTTTACACAGTTTAGATATTTGTAGATTTTGACAATGTTTATTTCGTGTAGATTTCATTTTTCAAGATTTTCTCTATGGCACATTTATAACTTATTAAAGGTTATATTGTTTAAGATATTCATAAATATGTCATATGTATTATTAGCTTATTTGGGATATACATGTATGTGAAAATACCTGAACACTTCACCACAAAATTACATTGTCCAAATATGGACAAATCCGGCGTTTTACGTTTCCGCAAATTGGCATTACTTTTCCGCGAAAAAAAGATGACGTTTCCGGAAAAAAAAGTTTACGTTTCCGCAAATAATTTATTACTTTTCCGGAAAAAAAGTAACGATTCCGTAAAAAAATAAATCATTACTTTTCCGCAAAAATAATTAAGGAATACCTATTGTACGAAAGCAAAGCTATAATAAAAAATGTATAAAGTTAAAGGTCATCATAACATGTAAGTAAAATACATCATTATAATATATGAAAACGTATGTTCATAGATATCTTGATATGAGTTCATAAGTCAGTTCTGGCAGAATATTTGTAGCCAACACGTCGTACAAAGTCCATATTAGCACATTCACCGTTTACAAGTTTTGTATTTTGTTCAGGAAGGAAGTCCATCTTCTCCTTTTCATATTTCCAAATGGGTGCTTTTACAAAGTCAAATATGGTAGGATGGCTAGCGTAAAACTGCTCGTTCAGGTAGGCACGAAAGGACTCGACACCATTCGTTGTTTCTTTTCTCGGGGTCAGGAGGTGATGCCCAAATGGTTGGTGGAAATCTCAAAAGCCATCTATATAAATTTCCAGTAAATAATCGGCAAACCTCATGCATTTATCGTCAGATGGAGCATCGGCAACTAATTCAACAAGGCATTCTTCAATCATGTCAGTTGGCAAGTAAGCCAAATTAAAGATTTCTCAATGAAGTTTAACTCATCCTTAATCAGAACATTTTCTTTATAAAAAAGAAAAAAGAAAAAAATTATCAAATATGTACATTTACATCTTTATAATTTACCAGGTAAATTTGCGGAAAAGTAATAAATACAAATTTCGGAAACACATACTTTAAATTTGTGGAAACGTAGTATTGGGATTTTGAAAAATTAGCGGAAATGCATTATGCCCAGACAAATCATAATAATAATAATAATATAAAAATAAATTCTTAACGTAAAGAGTAAAGCTAGTTACAACAAACAAATGTTCCAAGAGACCTTCACATACAAATAACTATACAATCAAAAACAAATAAACTACTTATATGTAATTTACAATCATACAGTTCAATGTATCATTATGATAAAAGATAAAAAGGTATGTGTTTTAAAAATAACAAAAAATCAAAATATGATATGCATGTACAAATCAAAATAATACATTGAAGAAAACAAAAATTTGTCAGGACTGTGTCAAGTGCTTCTTGACACATAGTTGAAATGTTAAAGTGTTTATAGAAGTGCAATAGACAACTGCAAATATTTGTTCTGGAATGAGGAGGTAGAAGATTTTTATTTTTTGCTGCATTTAAAATATTTTCTAATGAGTTTATTGAGTTATGATTCTTGATTTAAGTAAAGTGAAACCATAGGGGTTGTGATATATGACAGTATATATTTCTTGTTAGGCAGATCATAGATCATTTTATTTTTTAATATTTGATATAATTCACTGAAAAATGTGTTTGTTTTTCATAATAATGATATTTTAACATCATTTTAACCTTGTTGCTCAAAATCCATCTATGAATTGCAAATTAAAAAACTTTTTTTCTCATAAAAAATACCTTTGATATTCAGGTTTTTAGACATTTCACGGATAATTTTTATTACCTTAAAGTAATATTTCAGCTAAGAGATTTTTTTTATTCAGTTCAATGAATATCTGGGATTATGATGTACAATTATGTTGGCTACAAGTATGCTTACATGTAGGTAAGAGGACTTTGGGCCACTCTACAAAATTATTAATTTTATGATAATAGGTACATTACTTCCTTATATTAATATATTGAATAATTTGTTAAAAGTTTAGAATTTATATTTCTATTTCCTGGATGAGACAAAGACAGCATGTGATCAGGGTAATATTAAGCCTCAAGTTAACTCAAATTTTAATGTAAGTTTCATAATTAAGTCTATTTTTATAGTTAAAGAAATACAAACCAAAACACATATACATCAGCTGGTCCGAGACCACCATTGTCGTCCTTTGATTTTTGTTGTTCACAAATATAGTCCCTAGTGTTGACAGTGGGTTACTTGCCATTAATTTTTATACCTCTTCCAAATTTATTTCTCCATGTTTAATGCCTCAAATTGCAAGTAGGGGGATAAAATTACACTGCAAAAAAATTTGGGTCCAGAATTTTAAAGGAAAGTAGTGATTTGGTCCAGCTGAAAAAGGTTGAAAATGAGCACTTCGGAAGCTGTCAAAAGATTTCAAGACGCCCTAAACATTAAATTGTCCATATTTTGAGTTAGAGGCGATGAAGTTTTCTATAATTTTGATATAATTTGTCCCAAAAGTAGTACAACACACTGTAAAAGTTTCTTTGAGAAAGCGCAGGTGGGATTTTTTTTATTTTCATTTATGTTCTAAAAGAAATGCACTACGAATTAATTGTGTTCTCAGACCAGCTGGTTTTGTAGAACAGTAGACTCCAAGAAATTGTTGTCCGAAAAATAATTTATCACATTTTGTTCATGAACTTACTCAACAGAATGGCTATATATATGGTCAGCAGCTTTACAATGATAACTTCTGGTAAGGTTTGAAAACAGATCTGTCAAAACATCTAGTACTTCCAGTTTTGGGATGGTTACAAGCACAAAAACACATGAATTCTTGTTCACCCCATCTGAAACTCAGAAAGGCATGATGCAGTGGCAGATCCAGGAATTTTCATAAGTGGGGGCCCACGGACTGACCTAAGAGGGGGCCAGCTCCAGTCACGCTTCAGTGATTCCCTATATAAGCAACCAAATTTTTTATCCAAAAGGGGGGGCCCGGACCCCCTGCCCCCCTAAATCCACCTCTGTGATGATGAATGCAATTTGCTTCCATTTTGTCATCCTGCCTTGTATCAATATATTTAAAATAAATGGTTTGGTTATAGAATTTGGACAAGCTTACCTTAAATAATGAATAATGCAGACATATACATTTTATGAAAGAATTCTATACTTAGTTGTAAGAATGTTAAGCATAATTGATTTATTATGTTATAGCTGTTCTGATTATAATAGCAAATGTTGTCAAGTTTTATTTTTTTCTTGGAAAGATGGTACTCTAATTATGTAATTTTAAACTGCAAAACAACCAATAATACTCGTAGGACAAAAGAAATCCAGTACTTTTTGATATTTCTGTTATCAAACTTTTTATATCTTTATAATAAATAGTTTTACTTTTTACTATTTTTCATGTTTGAGACATGTCAGACTGTTTTATTTCTATACGGCATTATACATGTATAACCTAGGATTCACGTTCATTAATTTGTGAAGGTCATTGTTGTGATTTGACCTTGTCACCAAGTCAACTTTCAATGACCTATTTTTTTTTTATTTAAATGTTTTGTGAAGTTTCAGGATTAAACATCTGTTACTTATTAACCCTGATAATCAACAATGGGCTATATATTTTCATCTAGTGTAAGTTTGTCTCATTTTCATGATCCCATGTTCAGGTGTAGTTTAAAAAATAGGTCCAATCTTTAGCAACAATACACTATTTTAGATGTTGGTAGGTTGTGCAACATAAAAATTATGTCTGTCAGCCAGGTCTTATGGCCTTGACTTTGTTACTTTCCAGTGAATCAGATATTTTAAGGACATGGTACATTTCTTAGAAAGTAGTTCAACAATATTGGTATCAAACTTGGTTGTGAGGGGTTTATGTCTCAATGACATTCTTATAATGGATACATGCTCCAGTGGTCTGTATTTATACGATCGAAAAATCATATATCAGTATCACAACATGGTCATTGTCAGCGTCATCCGCAGACATCTGGTTTCCGGACAATAACTTTAGTAAATGTCATTTGAAAGCAATGAAATCCAAATTTAGACCTGTGTCGAGTGCAAATATTGTGTCCATTTTTCGCCCAAACTGTTCAGGGTTGGACCTGTGTGGTCGTATCCAACTGCACTCAGTGAAGCAATTTATTATTATTTGGTCTATTTCCTTATATTTATACAATGATATTGGTTTGTGGATTTTTTGTTAGTCCTTGGCCTCTTTTCATATAAACTTGAACTTTACACTCAAAGTTTTAATTGGTTTTTTTGTCTTAAGATCAATGCAGGCAAGACATTTTGTAGAAATAACAGTATTTTAACCTTCTGCAAAGATTGATCAATCATGTTAAAATCTATGGCTTTAACCTATTTGAATGTTTGTTATTTGTTTTCCTTTATTTATAATACTCCAGTCAAACTTTTAATCCAACATTTTTATATATTAATTTCAAGATGAGTAATACAACTAATCTATGGATAACAGTTTTGTACACTAATTTTATATGATATCTTTAATTTATGCAGTTGTATGCATATTTAAACTTAATGTCATGCAGTTTTATGCATTCTTATATGTTATTTTATGCAATTTTATGCATGAATGGTAGCATACTTTGATAGATATGCATATTTGATCAAAATGTTCTGCAATTTTACACATTTGTGCATATTTTGATTGTTACCGTATATTAAAGTTATATTATACTGCAATGTGTTTGTTATATAAAAACAAGGATTTTACCATGGCTTATTGTCCAGTCGAATACTTGATGGAATACTTTAGAACAACCTGTTGGGTAGTTATTTAAGTGGTTTCATAGTTCTAAAATAGCACAAATTATAACAAACGACAAAATGTCAATCTTTCTTTGAGTGTATGTTCACCACATTATAACAAAGGACAAAATGTCAATCTTTCTTTGAGTGTATGTTCACCACATTATAACAAACGACAAAATGTCAATCTTTCTTTGAGTGTATGTTCACCACATTATAACAAACGACAAAATGTCAATCTTTCTTTGAGTGTATGTTCACCACATTATAACAAAGGACAAAATGTCAATCTTTCTTTGAGTGTATGTTCACCACATTATAACAAACGACAAAATGTCAATCTTTCTTTGAGTGTATGTTCACCACATTATAACAAACGACAAAATGTAAATCTTACTTTGAGTGTATGTTCACCACATTATAACAAACGACAAAATGTCAATCTTACTTTGAGTGTATGTTCACCACATTATAACAAACGACAAAATGTCAATCTTTCTTTGAGTGTATGTTCACCACATTATAACAAACGACAAAATGTCAATCTTTCTTTGAGTGTATGTTCACCACATTATAACAAACGACAAAATGTCAATCTTACTTTGAGTGTATGTTCACCACATTATAACAAACGATAAAATGTCAATCTTTCTTTGAGTGTATGTTCACCACATTATAACAAACGACAAAATGTCAATCTTTCTTTGAGTGTATGTTCACCACATTATAACAAACGACAAAATGTAAATCTTACTTTGAGTGTATGTTCACCACATTATAACAAACGACAAAATGTCAATCTTACTTTGAGTGTATGTTCACCACATTATAACAAACGACAAAATGTCAATCTTTCTTTGAGTGTATGTTCACCACATTATAACAAACGACAAAATGTCAATCTTTCTTTGAGTGTATGTTCACCACATTATAACAAACGACAAAATGTCAATCTTACTTTGAGTGTATGTTCACCACATTATAACAAACGATAAAATGTCAATCTTTCTTTGAGTGTATGTTCACCACATTATAACAAACGACAAAATGTCAATCTTTCTTTGAGTGTATGTTCACCACATTATAACAAACGACAAAATGTCAATCTTACTTTGAGTGTATGTTCACCACATTATAACAAAGGACAAAATGTCAATCTTTCTTTGAGTGTATGTTCACCACATTATAACATACGACAAAATGTCAATATTTCTTTGAGTGTATGTTCACCACATTATAACAAACGACAAAATGTCAATCTTTCTTTGAGTGTATGTTCACCACATTATAACAAACGACAAAATGTCAATCTTACTTTGAGTGTATGTTCACCACATTATAACAAACGACAAAATGTCAATCTTTCTTTGAGTGTATGTTCACCACATTATAACAAACGACAAAATGTCAATCTTTCTTTGAGTGTATGTTCACCACATTATAACAAACGACAAAGTTCTTTGAGTGTATGTTCACCACATTATAACAAACGACAAAATGTCAATCTTTCTTTGAGTGTATGTTCACCACATTATAACAAACGACAAAATGTCAATCTTACTTTGAGTGTATGTTCACCACATTATAACAAACGACAAAATGTCAATCTTTCTTTGAGTGTATGTTCACCACATTATAACAAACGACAAAATGTCAATCTGTCTTTGAGTGTATGTTCACCACATTATAACAAACGACAAAATGTAAATCTTACTTTGAGTGTATGTTCACCACATTATAACAAACGACAAAATGTCAATCTTTCTTTGAGTGTATGTTCACCACATTATAACAAACGACAAAATGTCAATCTTTCTTTGAGTGTATGTTCACCACATTATAACAAACGACAAAATGTAAATCTTACTTTGAGTGTATGTTCACCACATTATAACAAACGACAAAATGTAAATCTTACTTTGAGTGTATGTTCACCACATTATAACAAACGACAAAATGTCAATCTTTCTTTGAGTGTATGTTCACCACATTATAACAAACGACAAAATGTCAATCTTTCTTTGAGTGTATGTTCACCACATTATAACAAACGACAAAATGTAAATCTTTCTTTGAGTGTATGTTCACCACATTATAATGAATGTCCACAGATAGGATACTTTGAGTGTATGTTCACCACATTTCAAATAATGTCCACAGATAGGATCCTTTTGTCAGTTGTCTTTATTTATTTGTTTGTTTAGGAATTTTGCTGCCAGTAGAGACACTATAATTATATTCCCTGCAAATGCCTGTCTGTCCTGACTTCTTTATCTTTTGATTGATAAGTTCAAAGTACAGCCTTCAACATAGAGCCTTGGCTTTTAAAGGCTTCAAAATTGGACTAGTGTGAAACCATTTGAAAAGGAAAAAACAACAGTTTTATTTATATTAGAAACAAGAAACATTTATGATCCACAATGGCACATCAACAAATAACAACAACTGAACAACATCTAAAGAATGATTTATATTGTAATAAAACATATGAAAACAGTGGAATTATCCAGTTTTTCTATACATTGTATAACTAAATGGTTGTTTGATAAATCTGGTTGCAAATGCATTTGCTGCAACTCACATAAATAAATAAAATATAATGTGGTATGACTGCCAATGAGTCAACTCTCCATCCAAAAGTCTTTTTCTCTAACGAGAAAGGTAAATATGCTAGATATACTTACTGGGGTGTGATGAGATGATTAAAGCACTAAATTTTTTATATAACAATTTTTTGATTGGTATTATATAAATAACACATAGCTGAGAGGGTGATAGAGAAGATTGGTACCCCGAGAAAACATTGTCAACCGCGGCGAAGCCAAGGTTGACAATGCTTTTTCAAGGGTACCAATCTGCTCTATCACCCTCTCAGCTATGTGTTATTTAATTTATTATACTGAACGTCCTACCATTTTTGTCTTTTACAGATCAATTTTATTTCAAAAGGATTTTCTATGATGTCACGTACATAACAACGTAACGAGTATTAGAAATAAACAACAAGATGGTTTTTTTTTAACAATTTTGACAGTTAGATAATAAAATTTGATCCAAAACGTAAAACTTAAGCATTGTATTCAACTACATCATTTGTACTTGATGTAAATTCAATCCATTGTTCTTTAAATTGTCTATTTTTGATTGGTTTAGACGAGAGGGTAACATTCAAAAAAATTGTCACCCTCTCAGCTATGTGATAGAGTAAAATGACACCCTCGTATTAGCCAATCAAAATATAGCATTTTAACGTGAAGTATAATAAAGATATTTAGTTATCAGCAAATTAAAACCATACTAAATATTACACATATGTACTTTCAAGCTACTACAATATGTTGCTGCATATAGTTTGTTACTTAATAGTAGATTTCAGAAGTTGGGAAAACTCTCAGATCTGTCTTTAGTGTCTTTATTTTTTCCACATCCAGTCAGTTTTAATGCCTCCACAGAAATGGAGGGGGCATTAAGTTTAACCTTGTGTGTCTGTCTGTCTGTCCTCTCATACATACTTCTCAAAATTGGTTTCCATTCACTAATTAAACTTCAGTTTGCCAATACCAAGTTTTATGAATCTTATACACAATGCTTATTACCACAAAACACAGATAAAGTTTAACATTTGGTGGCAGCACTTTGACTTTTTTAGAGTTATGCCCCTTTACAAATGGATAATTGCTTAAGATTTTGTTTCCTTTCTCTTCACTTAAGTTTGCACCAACCAAATTTAATGACACTTAAACTCAATGCTTGATACCACAAAACTCAGATCAAGTATGAATTTTGGTAGCATCACTTTTCCTATTCTTTAGCTATGTCTGTTTATAACATATACAAACTGGGACATCATCTTTGTCCCATGGACACATTCCCCACTTTTTAGCTCACCTGGCCCAAAGGGCCAAGTGAGCTTTTCCCATCACTTTGCGTCCGGCGTCCGGCGTCGTCCGTCGTCGTTGTTAACTTTTACAAAAATCTTCTCCTCTGAAACTACTGGGCCAAATTGAACCAAACTTGGCCACAATCATCATTGGGGTATCTAGTTTAAAAAATGTGTGGCATGACCCAGTCAACCAACCAAGATGGCCGCCATGGCTAAAAATAGAACATAGGGTAAAATGCAGTTTTTGGCTTATAACTCAAAAACCAAAGCATTTAGAGGAAATCTTACATGGGGTAAAAATGTTTATCAGGTCAAGATCTATCTGCCCTGAAATTTTCAGATGAATCGGTCAACCCGTTGTTGGATTGCTGCCCCTGAATTGGTAATTTTGTGGAAATTTTGCTGTTTTTGGTTATTATCTTGAATATTATTATAGATAGAGATAAACTGTAAACAGCAATAATGTTTAGCAAAGTAGGATTTACAAATAAGTCAACAGGACCGAAATGGTCAGTTGACCCCTTTAGGAGTTATTGCCCTTTATAGTCAATTTTTAACCATTTTTCGTAAATCTTAGTTATCTTTTACAAAAATCTTCTCCTCTGAAACTACTGGGCCAAATTAATCCAAACTTGGCAACAATCATCTTTGGGGTATCTAGTTTTAAAAATGTGTCCGGTGACCCTACCATCAAATCAAGATGGCCGCCACAGCTAAAATAGAACATATGGGTAAAAGGCAGTTTTTGGCTTATACCCCAAAAACCAAAGCATTTAGAGCAAATCTGACAGGTGGTAAAATTGTTTGTCAGATCAAGATCTATCTGCCCTGTAATTTTCAGATGAATCAGACAACCCATTGTTGAGTTGCTGCCCCTGAATTGGTAATTTTAAGGAAATTTTGCTGTTTTTGGTTATTATCTTGAATATTATTATAGATAGAGATAAACTGTAAACAGCAATTATGTTCAGCAAAGTAAGACTTACAAACAAGTCAACATGACCGAAATGGTCAATTGACCCCCTAAGGAGTTATTGTCCTTTATAGTCAATTTTTAACAATTTTCATAAAATTTGTAAATTTTTATTAACATTTTCCACTGAAACTACTGGGCCAATTTCATTATAGATAGAGATAAATGTAAGCAGCAAGACTGTTTAGTAAAGTAAGATTTACAAACACATCACCATCACCAAAACACAATTTTGTCATGAATCCATCTGCTTCCTTTGTTTAATATTCACATAGATTAAGGTGAGCGACACAGGCTCTTTGGAGCCTCTAGTTTTAATGTATTTCTATTTGAGTTCAGCCTTTGTCAACTGATTATTATTTTTTGTTGCACTGTTACACCCAGAGGCAGATTTAGGGGGAAAATTTGCTTATATAGGGAATCACTGAAGCATGACCAGAGCGGGCCCCCTCTTAGGCAATCAGTGGGCTCCCACTTTTGAAAATTTCTGGATCCACCACTGACACCAGTGTCCCAGGTTAGGGGAGGGTTTAGCACTCACAAACATGTTTTACTCCGTCACATTATTTATGTGCCTGTCCCAAGTCAGGAGCCTGTATGCAGTTCAATGGTTGTGGTTGGTTCATGTCTGTCTTTATTTTTTTCTATACGACTGCAAAAATTAAAAAAAAATGTTTGTATATTGGTATCACGTTGTCGGTAGTGTCGTCCGAAGATGGATGATTTTTGGATAATAACTTAAGTATAAGTAAATAGAAATAAAAAACAAAAAACTAGAGGAAAATTGGGATTGATTTTGAGGGTTTTGGTCCCAACAGTTTAGGAATGAATAAGGGGCCAAAAAGGGGCACAAATAAGCATTTTTCATGGTTTTCGCTCAAATAACTTAAGTATAGTAAATAGAAATTTATGAGTTTAAACACAAGGTTTATGACCACAAAAGGAAGGTTGGGATTGTTTTTTGGAGTTTTGGTCCCAACAGTTTAGGAATTAAAGGCCAAAAGGGTCGAAAATTATAATTTGATAAAAAATTGAATTATTGGGGTTCTTTGATATGTCAAATCTAACCGCGTATTTACATTCTTAATTTTTAGTCCTGTTTTCAAATTGGTCTACTTGAGCTCCAAAGGGTCCAAACTTAAACTTAATTTGATTTTAACAAAAATTGAATTCTTGGGGTTCTTTGATATGCTGAATCTAAACCTGTATTTAGATTTTTTTTATATTTGGGCCTGGTTATCAAATTGCTCAGCATTGAGTTCTAAAGGGTCCAAAATTGAAAAAATATTTGATTTCATCAAATATTGAATTCTTTGTGTTCTTTGATATGCTGAATCTGAGCATGTATTTAGATTTTGAATATTGAACCATAATAGGTAAATGTCCAATTAAAAATTTTTCAAGTACTTCGACCACATTTATTCTGTGATAAAAATCTAATCTTTGTCTACTTTTTAATTACAATTTAGAGCTGTATCAAGCTGGAATGTTGTGTCCATACTTGCCCCAACTGTTCAGGGTTTGACCTCTGCAGTCATATTAAGCTGCGCCCTGTGGAGCATCTGGTGGTAAATTGTTTTGTTATAAATTAGGCTGTTAGTTTTCTCAATTGAATTGTTTCATATATTTCATGGCGGGGCAGTTATAGTCAACCATACGGTATGGGAGATTCTCATTGTTGACGGCCATATGGTTACCTATAGTTGCTTACATCCACTTCTTACCTTTGGTGGATAGTTGTCTCATAGGCAATCATAGATACCAAATCTCTTTTTACTTATATTCAAGACAGTATTCTTGTCTTTTGATACTTAGATTTTGCAACAATATTTAAAATTGAGTGTGAAGAAGAGGCTGGTGTGTTAATCCTATCAGTAGACTAAAGTATGTCAGAGATTCATAGAGGATAGGTACACAATAAAATTTATTCAGATTTGCATATGGTTGACTATAATTTTACTTTATTTATTTTCAGGGTGACGGAATGGCTACTAAGTATCATCCTCTACCTCAGTACTCTGGAGATACTCAGGATAAGTCGTGTTGTGGATTAAGTCAGAGAAAAGTTATTTTTGCCACAATAATAGCAGTCCTGGTTGTTATTATTGGTCTATACACTGTATGTCGTCCTTCAGATAAACCTGTTGTGAATTACAAAGATATACTCACAGAGAAAGATTACAACACGCCCAAACATCGTCTACCTCACTGCATCATCATTGGCATGCGTAAAGGAGGAACTCGGGCTCTACTTCAATTTCTTAATTTGCATCCAAATATTCAGGTTTCTTCAAAAGAGGTTCACTATTTTGATAGGAATGACCATTTCTTTCAGGGAATAAGTTGGTACCAAAAAAATCTACCTTTAAGTTATGGAGATCAAATCACAATAGAAAAAACTCCTGGTTATTTTCACAGTGATAAATCTCCAGAGAGAATATTTCGTATGAATAGTACTATCAAACTAATATTGCTTGTACGTGATCCAATAGAGAGAGCAATGTCAGATCACCTTCAATTAATGGACAAAAGGTTAAAGATGAATCTGGAAACTACTAGTTTTGAGGACAAAGTTTTGGATAATGGAGATGTGAATGATGACTACAAGCCAATCCAAAGATCTGTTTATTACCAATTCATGAGACATTGGCTCAGATTTTTTCAATTGGAGCAGATCATGATTGTTGATGGAAAAAATCTGACTAAGAACCCATTTGAGGTTTCTCAGAAGGTTGAATCTTTCTTGGGTCTGGAGCATAAAATAAGCAAAGACTCATTTGTTTTTGATCGAACAAAGGGATTTTTCTGTATCAAGAATGAAACAACTGGACATAAATGTCTAAATCGAACAAAAGGTCGGAAACATCCAGAGGTAGATGAAGAGGTACTGGCTAAATTGAAAGAATATTTTAAGCCTTACAACAAAATCTTCTTTGAACAAATTGGACAGAAATTTGACTGGTGAATGCCTTTTGTTTTCACTTTAAATCAGCCTTCATGATTTATGTTGTTAAGTTTGATAATAATTTTTTAATTAGGGTCAGATGAAAACGGGTTTCAGCAGTTATACATTCTTTGTTCAGTTGAATATTTAAATTATTCATTGGATTATATATGGATTAGATTATCATAATTTGATAGGTCATCACTGTTCAAAATATAATACTCTACATTGTGAATTTTTTATTTAATCTTTTATTCTATGAAACATTTTTAAAGACTAATATGCTAAGAACATTTTTATGCAAATTATTACTTGAGTTTATTTCAAGTTGACAAATATTGCAGGGCAAGCATAGGTGTTACTTTGCAGATTTTTGTTAGCACCTAATGTTATGTTTTTTATTAGGAGCATATAAAGATGAATACTTGTGATAGGTTAATGTATTTTAGTATATGAAGTAGCATTGGCATTTAAAAATTCAATTTTAGTCCCCTTATGCTTTTATTTGTTTGTATTGTTCAGATAGTATTTTACAGTGTTGTGAATGTGAAAGGTAGCCTAGGGACCAATTCACTATGTCCATCCATCTTACAAGAAGATCATGGGTAAAAACTTAAGTTGAGAGGGAATGATTTTAAATTTTGTTTGCAACTTTATATAAATGTTGAGTTATAGCATGTAAGCTATTTTTACATCTGCTATGTTTTACAATACTGATTGTACATGGAAAATGTCTGTCAAATTTTCTTGGTTCCAATGCTTTTAGTTATTCTTTTGTATACATGTTACTTCAATTAATTACATGCAGGTCTAGACATGGTATTGTTATTTGAAATAAGAGAAGCCTTCCCTTTTAGTAACTAGAAAACTAGCTAAACCTTGCCAAATGTTCCTGTCCCAGCTTAGATCACTTGATTTGTGAAAAAGTTTACGAGTTGAGTACAAAATTCCTCATGCAATTCCATTATAACAGGTGCTCAATATGGACTACTATTTTTTATGTACAATCTACTTGTGAAATTTCAGGGAACTGGTTTGAAACCTAGATGAGGAGTTGGTAACATAAGAATAATGTACCAACTTAATCCATAAATGTGATTATCAATTTATTTGTAGAATCACTTTAAATTTTAATCAAGTTTATTTTCATTTGGTGCATTTTGTATTTAACACCAGTATGTTTTTAGATAATTCATAAATAAAATTTACCACATTGACATTTTTTTTTAAATTTTAAATAGTTGATCTAACTTTTGATGCTGCTTTTAACTCAATTAAATGTTTTTTGTATGTAAATAAGATGTAAATAATTTTTTTATCTGCTCATTTTTGTTGTTGAATCCCAATTTTCAGGTAAATGTGAGGCATTTTGTTGAACATAACTGCAATGTTGTCACAGTTTTAAAGTTATTATATTTATAGTAGGAATTTTAGGTTTGAATTGTAAAAATTATAGGTTGTATTGTAGTTGTAGTCAAGATTGTACGGTTGTACAAATATATTATTTTTTGTTATATCAAATACAGCTGACTATCATAAGCATAAACTCAGGAGGGGTGAAATATTATGATTTTGAGGTCAATAGTTTAGAGTCAAGGTCACTATTATAAAATATAGAATAAAATTGGAAAGTGATTTTCCGATGGTAATTTTGTGCAGTTCTTGCTTAAAGTCACAAGAAACGAGTGACCGGTGAAAAATAATGTTCTTCCAATTCTTAAACCAATGCATACAAACATCATAAACTTAGTCTTCTGTGCTCTAATTTATCATTTTTTTCGTGTAAACTTCGTATAATCGTCAATTTTTTTTTCAGTCGGTCAGTGTTGTTGTGAAAAAATGGCAGGTAATTAAAGTTCGTGTTTTGAAGCCGAAGTTTAACGATTGTCACCTGTTTGTCAACAATTGACGAAAAACAAACAAAAAAGCATGGAAATTGAGCACGTGTTTAACATGTAAATTCAGATAAAAGTTTATTTTAAGGACATCCATGAGTATTGTGGTCACCAGATTTTTACGAGATGGGTCACACTGAGGTCACCTTGCATTTTTTTTAAGGAAAAGTGGTTTTATACTGTGGATTCATTTATTTATGTGGGTACCAATTTTCGTGGATTGAGGAAATCTTGCATGTTTATTTTTAATTTCATGGTTTTGCTAATGTCTGTAAACAAGTCTATGGAAAATGTGTTATTCGTTGAACATATAAATTTGTAGTTCACCTGTAGCCACGAAATCAATGAAAATTGGTATTTAACGAAAAATGATGAATCCACAGTAATATGCAAACTTGACAAGTAATTGCTGTGTTTAGAATACTACAGGTTTGATCTGTTGATAGTCAGTTGCATTACTATATAAGCATGTTATCCTTTATAAGGCATAAAATATTATACTTGTATTTTCATGAGTATCATGAGAGTTTTCTATGAAAATGTTATAAATTATTATTATTATTCAGGTAAAACAGACTAATTAATAAATGTGTTCCTCATGTAGTTGTACCTTATATTTCTTAGCAATCAAATATTCAAATAGTTTTTTTGGGAAACATAATCTGGTTTGATTTTTGATGTCTTTAAAGCCACCTTTATCACTTTTGACTATTATCTGGATGCCAGTTTTTATTGGTGGAGGCAGCTAGTGCCTAGAGAGATTCACAATCTTTGACGGGAAAAATTGGCAGTTCTTGTCAATTAATATTGGTGTAGAATGCATCTGCAACATTCAAGGCTCTAACTCACAACCTCAGTGTTGACAGGATAAAAATACAATAGAAGAACTATGTAGACTACTCATACACCATGGCTATTGAGAAATCTGCATTACTTCCAGAATTTATTTTGAGTCAACATTCACTAGTCTATTAGTAAATAAACTCATCATAGATACCAGGACTAAATTTAGTATATACACCAGAAGCGCGTTTCGTCTACAAAAGACTCATCAGTGACGCTTGAATCCAAAAATGTTAAAAAAGGCCAAATAAAGTACGAAGTTAAGGAGCATTGAGGACCAAAATTTCCTAACAGTTTTGCCAAATACAGCTAAGCAAAAAGCTAAATTTGAGTAAATTTGAATAAAATCCTTTTGTTGGGAGGAAAAGTTCCACATCCTAAGTGCTTTTGTGTTCTACAAATGTATTAAGATGAATGTTAATTAACAAACAAAGATACCAACACATGAATTGAAGGACAGATAACACTCTGGTCAACAGAAGGAAAAAACAGAAGTCCATAAAACATTACAAAGACAACAAACTGATCACTGAGCAACCTGAACCAGAATAAAACACAGAGGAACTCAGATGCTTTAGCAGAGATTGAAAACTTATTTTTAAACTGACTTTTAAAACTGGTTTCACTATGCTTATATACTGTCAGTTCTTTTGATTAGTTCTCTGCGATTGACTTTTCCCAAAGGAAGGTAGTAGCTTTGTGTTACTGTATAATGATTTCATGGTTCAGCTAGCAAGAGTGGTTCACCATAAACTATACCTTATCACAAACTAACACATTGTTGATGCCACAGACACTGGAAACAGCATACCTGTCTCGCTTTTCGACTCCATCAAAGCGAGACAAAAACATAGGTAATCTTATTGGAAATAGTACCACATCTCCAAGTTTTATATGTCATAGTGCCTGAACCTAACTTACCACACCAGAATACAAACATAAAATGACTAAACTAAATAAACCATTTCAAATAACCTATACATATGCAGAATTGAAGGATAGTATGAAATAAACACATTCTTGAGTTCCCACAGTATTTATTATATAAAAATAAATAATTAACAATATAACAAAATATTAAAAAATAGTATACTAAATTATTTGTTCACTATATGTTTAACAATATCAACCATGATTGTTAAATTTATGCTAATTTAGAACACTCTGGATTTCTAATATCCATATCTATGTTTCACAGAATTAAAGCAAACTGACCGAACTAAATCTACTAAAATACAGTAAAAAAACACATTGAGATTCAATTTTATAAGGCATTGTTTTATTAACTTCAACACCCCTTCAAACCTTCTAATTCCTACATTGATTGGAGATCAATTTTAAAACAAACTTTAAAATACATTTCATAAGTTGCTGGGTTGTCTTTAGGAAAAAAATGCATAGCTATTTATCTATCACTGAAATAGCAACAACAACAATATGATTATAAAAGACTACTTTAACAATAGATAGTGAAATTAAAACTTTTACATTTTCCCCTCATAAAACAACAGGTCAAGTGTTTCAAAGCAGACTGAAAATCCACTCAGAATAATGAAACATTGGACCTTATTTACAGAACACAACATTATACCGTATGTTGTAGTCCTGTAAAAGTGATATTTTAAACAATAATACAATTTTTTGTAATACCTCATCATTAACAGATGTTATCAAATAACAACATGTTGCAGAATACAACTAAGTTTGAAAGAACTAATGTAGATATCACAACAGGATTTTTTAATATTAAACAAAGTAAATCTGCTTTTACTGTGGTAAATAATTTCTTATTTTCATGAATATGGTCACAGTCTCTTTTTTGTAATTGTTTATCAATTGTTCTCAGTGGTACTTGTTTGACAAGTGTTTGTTCAATGAAAAAATGCTCATGTAAAATATAAGTTAATCAACCATTTTACAAAAAGTAAATCTCGGTTGATAATCTCATGTCAAATTCATTTAAAATACAAAATTCAATAGCTATGCAAAAATGAATATAATCTTTTCTGTCTATTGCACATGCCCACTGACAATAAATGATAGTTATTCCAGAAAACAAACATACAATTCAGTCTGCCAAATTGTCAAGGTTTTACCATCACATTGTGGGGCTAACATTGCATATAACTAAATGCACTGGTTTTGAAGTTTCACAGACTAAGAATATTTGACTGTATACTCTGTTACAAATAAGATCATACAATCATTCCTTTAAGGTGAAAAAGTCAAATGTATCATAATAACATTAACATATAAAACAAAACAGTAGAAAAATTTCAAACTCTTAACAATACTTTGGTGTTGTAATAAATGAACTGTACATTATTTTAACAATAACAAAAATAATACAATACAAGTGAAAAATAGAATGCATAGCATTTAATGATTTTAGGCCATATAATCACAACTTCATTTTAAATGGATTACCTGGTAAAATTAACATTAAATCATCTTCACAAACAGGCTTTTCAACCTTAGCCTTTTAACGTTAAATAAAGAAGCATCTTTAGTTTTTCAAAAAAGAATCCCACATTATAATACACAGTCGTAATAGCCTCTATTATACATAGAATTTATTGCATATAACAAGAACAATTCCCTTTTTTTGTATCTCATACATTGCTTGATGAACTATGTTATACAATAGCTGGTGTTTTCTGTTGTATCTCTGGTTTTTCTACGATGATTTCTTTTGATTTGTCGATCTTTCTAAATGTCACATAACTGTAAATCAAACTGCCAAATACACTAAAACAAAAAGAAACTTTTAACAACAAGGTATAATGTAGCTTTTAGAAATAAAAGAAAAGTGTTCTTATATCCCTATATGCACATATATCTGCTAAAGAAATATTGGTAGGTTCTTTTTTTTTGTAAATATTCTACAAGACATGTAGACATGAGATTGGCTGCATAAAAAAATCAATCCTACACATGTAAAACCAGAAATGAATCATCATATTTTATCGTTTTTTTGTCAGTGATTAAAAGTAACAACAATGTAAAAGCTGAAATATCTCACTAGCTGTATTAAAGATGACTGAATTCAAATTCAAAAGTATATGAGATCAAGGCTTTAATACAGATAACACAAACGTTTAACATTATCCATTACAATGAGTATGAAGTTAGATAGATAAACCCAGCCAGACTGACATGTACGCCTAACTACAGAGGAGACAAACTATATTTGTTTGACTTACCTTATGTTTATACCAGTAAAATTTATCCAACTAAAATTATAATCTCCTCCAAGAAACATTCCAATATATGTCACAAACAAGTTCTGAAAAATACAACAACAAAAATAATTTTGGACTACTTTAGAAGAAAATGTAAAGGAGGTTGGAACCCTCATCTTCCCAATGTCCTCCTACACTCAATAAGAAATCAGCATTTTTATTCTGAAATGTCCTTCAACCTATTTTCCACAGGATCAACTAGTTCTTTTATTAGAGAAAAATGAAGCTCTTTTAAATTACCTATTTACCAATTCAAAAATATTCAACTCAATGATGATCCAAAATTAGATACTATGCAAAGAATGTAATATTTGTGTAAAGTAAAGCCCACTTGCAAAGTGACCATTTTATCTAATTGAATTGTCAGTGTATGAACTTTTTCTGTAATATATTATTAATTCTAATGCAAATCATTTGTAACGATTATTTTCATATGACGTTGACAAATATTTTGAAGGGTTAGATCCTACATTCTACCAGTCCACAACTAAGAAAGCCACCAATTTGAATTCTGATTTTTTGGTGAATGTTATTTTCAAAATTAAACAAGAAAGTCACATTTTCAGCCTTTATGTTTTACGAAGGCCAAGCTTCAAATACCATACAGTTATCCCCTACTCCACTTACCTTTAGGACTCCCACTATGTTAGTTGTAAGAGCAGAATTATGTTGAGTGCACAACACTATTGAGTAATTCAGTATAAATCCCATAAAACATGACAACAAGAACTGGGTCAAAAATCCAATGGTCAGCCAATCCTCAAACTTCATTGCCTAAATATAGTAAAGTACATACAATGTATTTATGATATGAATCAAATCCTTTTTAGTTATTAATTTGATTCTTATTATTAAAAAAAAACAACAAAAAACGGATGTGTAGATGAATATGAATGCTTTCCATAAAAACAAAAGACTATAAGCAAAAATTGTATAGCGTACTATGCAGTATGGGTTTTGCTCATGGTTGAAGGCCATACAGTGACATATAGTTGCAAAATTTCAGTAACAGATGACTAAATAAGGCAAACTTTGCCATTTATTAATTGGCAAAACAAGATAATGGTCAAAATGAAGCTCAGCTTTAGTTAGTAGTATTTATCATTATAATTTAATTAAATGATTTTCAAGAGTCAGAAAACTTCAAATTTGGTTATTAAGTCCAATGTTAAGATTTTAGAATAAGACTCTCAAAAAAACTTCTTGCAATTGTTATTATTCACATTTTTTACTTTTTACAATCAAAGGCTTATTTTAAAAAAGAAAGGGAATTCATTTGTCACAGAGCACTGAGAGAGGATTGTGTTTCACCAAATCTGTATGTTCCACTTGTATTTTTTGTCTATCTGATGAGTTAAGCCTTTTACAACTGATTTTTATAGTTCGTTCTTATGTTGTACATGTATTGTTATACCACTGTCCCAGGTTAGGGGGAGGGTTGGGATCCTGCTAACATGTTTAACCCCACCACATTATTTATGTATGTGCCTGTGCCAAGTCAGGAGCCTGTAATTCAGTGGTTGTTGTTTGTTTATGTGTTACATATTTGTTTTTTTTCATTTTTTTACATAAATAAGGCCGTTAGTTTTCTCGTTTGAATTGTTTTACATTGTCTTATCGAGGCCTTTTATAGCTGACTATGCGGTATGGGCTTTGCTCATTGTTGAAGGCCGTACGGTGACCTAAAGTTGTTAATTTTGTGTCATTTTGGTCTCATGTGGATAGTTGTCTCATTGGCAATCATACCACATCTTCTTTTTTATATGCTACAATGATGACTTGTAAAGTGATAAAATAAAGTAAAGAACTTACCTTATCTATTTCTCCCGTAGAGAAAGCAAAAATGCTGATAGGTACAATCATAAACAAAGAATTGTAAAACAACAGTCCATACTTTCCTAAATCCTGAAATATTGAAATGAACAATGGTTAAAATCTACCAATACTTACTAGATGTTGATGGCTTTTACCAAGTTAAAATCTACCAATACTTACTAGATGTTGGTGGCTTTTACCAAGTTAAAATCTACCAATACTTACTAGATGTTGGTGGCTTTTACCAAGTTACAGTGCTTATCCAGTGACCTTTGTGGTATCACAATAGCAAAGACTAAAACAGTTTACCAAATTGCAGTTAGATTTCTACTCCAACTAACTGATCAACTGGTAAAATATTTTAGCAGATTGCTCAAGTGAAATGTTGTTAGTATTAGTGAGTGCTGTGAAACAAAAAATACTACTTACCATTGAGAACCAGTTTAATAATTGATACCTTTGTTAATCATTTCTAACAAAAATAATATCTTACTATAGTATGAGTAACTGAATAAAAAGGTCTTATTTTGACATGGACACTTCCATCATAAATGAATATCATCAATGAATAGTTCAAAACATTGTTTTGTAGGTGTATATTTTATAGCTTTGTCTTCTAAGGGAAAGTTATTGTGCAATTGTGATTCGAATAATATTTTTTATACAAATTACTGATCTGCTGGCATTAAAGGGAAATAATTTACATGATTGATAATCAGCAAAATTTTGTTCTGACTGACAAATATCAAATTTCCCCATTTAATTTGTTTGTAACATTATTTCTGTGATTATTCAACTTTTATCCTCTGTTCTGAAAAGAACAATGAAATTTATTTAATCATGAAAGATGATTTAAAATATTGAAAAAAGCTGTTAAAACCCTGATTAAATTTTTAGTGTACATTTGAACTCAATAAAAATTATTTCCCTTTAATGCCAGCAGATCAGTAATTTGTATAGAAAATGTTATTCAAATCACAATTGCACAATAACTTTCTCTTAGAAGACAAAGCTATAAAAAATACACCTACAAAACAATGTTTGGAACTATTCATTTATAATATTTATTTATGATAGAAGTTTCCATGTCAAAATTAAACCTTTTTATTCAGTGACATATAATATAGTAAGATATTATTTGTGTTAGAAATGATTGACAAAGGTATCAACTAACTGGATCTGGATGGTAAGTATTACTTTTTATTTTACAGCACTCACTAATACTAACAACATTTCACTTGAGCAATCTGCTAAAATATTTTACCAGTTGATCAGTTAGTTGGAGTAGAAATCTAACTGCAATTTGGTAAACTGTTTTAGTCTTTGCTATTGTGATACCACAAAGGTCACTGGATAAGCACAGTAAAATCTACCAATACTTACTAGATGTTGATGGCTTTTACCAAGTTAAAATCTACCAATACTTACTAGATGTTGATGGCTTTTACCAAGTTAAAATCTACCAATACTTACTAGATGTTGGTGGCTTTTACCAATCATGAAAATAGTTACTCTAAACGCTTATGCTCTTAAAGTTACTGTTAACATCTGCTTAACATATATTAAGAGATGATTGACGGCAAGCAGTTAAGCAGTGAAAAGAAAAGAGTTTTGAAAATAAAGAAAAAACAATCAAATGATCTGTAATGAAATACAGCAAAACTCATGTTTAGAGTAATATTTATAATATGAAATATAGCTTCATCTTTTTTAATATTAGTTTCTTGAATCTTGCATCATGAAAAAATAAAACACATTTATTTTATATCTTATTTGCCTATAAAGTACTAGCAAGCTAAAACAACACATGTCCTACCAGCTTCTAAGGACAAAAGGTCAGTATGGGTATCAGTATGTACAATGTATCAGTTAGTTTGTCAGAAGGTGTTTCATTGAAGGTGTTTCATCTATGCACCATATATTTTTTTTTAAAACTTTGTGCATTTCTTTACTATTTTTATATTTTTCTAATTTCAGACTGTTTTGTTTTAAAATTTAGTCAAAATGTTTATATCATCAAACAAAAAATACAAAGAAAATTTAATTGCAACAATGCAACTACCCTAAAGGAATTCTCAACTTGCTTCCAAAAAAGCATTGTCACAGCATATTATTTATTTACAGTTCATTTCTTTTAATACATGTACATGTACTCTTTAAAACATGTTTGCAATGGACTAAAATTGGCAATTATTGACCAATAAGAAAGCATAAATGGATTTTTTAACCTTTTCACCAAAACACTCTTTTCCATTGAGATTTATATACCTGAACAGGTTTCACTGTGTCAATAATGGGTATTCAGTCAAATCTTAAGATGAGAATAATTGCATTTTACATTAAGCTATGGTGATATCTGTTTAATAGACAACTGTTTGTAGGATGTTGTGCTTTATGAAGGTGATACTTCAGGTAAAATTTATGTCATGTCATTCACATTTTTGGTATAAAATTGCTGTCTTATGAAAATTTTCATAATGTTTAAATTAAATATATTAACATTGCCAAAACATATCTTACAAAGGACTATTCATTACTAATTTTAAAAATACAAATACTACTAGCAAGCTAATGAAAGAATTCCAATATGTTTCATCATAATGTGGTGCACCATATTGTATTGAATAAAACATAAAGATATGAAAAAAATACTGTTATCAATGTTTTTTCAAAGAATGTAATTAAAAAAATAAGGGAATGAAAATACTGTGTTCTAGCTAGGATATAATGGCTAAGAGGCACGTTTTTTATAGATAAAAGGAGTATGTTCAATAAGGTCCTAAAATGGCCCCTTTTTTAGTGTAAATTTCAAATTCAGATATATCGACCAATATCACGATAAACTACAGCTAATACATTGACTAGCTAGGATATAAACCATTTTGTTGAATATTTTACGTTTCTGCGTTTCATTATGACGTCACAAGTTGTACTCATATTGATTTTTCACAAAAAAATAATGAAAATGGGAAAATTTCCATATATAATCGGACAGGAAACATAGAGCGCATGCGTCGACAACAAAGATCTTTTAAAATAATGTTTGTAAAGACATTTCACATGTCTTTTTTTAATCTTGAGCTTGTCGACGCCTGCGCTCTATGATTACTGGTCCTTCATGTGGTTGAAATCTAGCTGATTTTGTCAAATTTCACCAAAATCCCTTATTTTGACCTTTTTTGGATGTAAAAATCAACGTGTTAGAATTAAACTTTGACAAAAACAGTTCTGTTTAACTTTCTAACATGTCTTTAAGGCAACTTAAAACATTTATTGTCTTGTAACTATGAACTTTATAATTGGGGCCAAATATGGCCCTTACCGAACTTACTCCTTTGACATGTAAATTTTTTATCTATAAATATATTTCTCCAATTCTTTGTAAACTTATCCCTTTCTGTACCCATTGTATAAAAAAATGTAATCAATGTGTGATTTGTTCGATCTCAGTTCTTCATTGGTTTAATTCAGATTATGACATCGTATTCTCTAGTTTTCCAAGACTAAAAGGTGACGATGCCTGATGACATCACATACATGTAGAAAGAACACATCTTTTTGCAGATCATTCGAAAAGAATGAATAAGTTTGCATGCATAATGCTGGAAAATCATTAGAGAAACAGATTCCACCACCAAATCTCGTGTAATACAATATTTATCCATTCTCGACAGTTAAATTTTTAATATAGCACGGTGAGCCTCGCATTTTGAATTTGAAAATTTTACTGTCTCAAGTGGATGAATATCATATCACACTTGATGCAGTGGTAGAATCTTTATTTATGTATTTAGGTTGAATTTGTTATATATTGGTGTTGGTAAAAGATTGTTCCCATAGTTCTAACGATTATTTTTTCAACTGAAAAGTATTTATTTTCCGATGGGAAATTAAAAATACATAGGGTAAAGGGGTGCATATAAGTTACAAAGGGAGAAAAGAAAGGGAAGAGGTTGTGTCCCTCTATTTTGGGCTAGCAAGGAAACTGTCATATATATTATACATGTACTATAATTATAGTGTTTACTTTGCGTCTTACATAGGAAAGGTGTTCAGTACACAAAACATCTTGTATGAGAAAGTAAGTAAAATTAATAATGATATGAGATATTCTCTGGTCTGCATGCAAATTGTAACGAAATCTATTTGAAACAATTGAATATAAATTGATTCAATAAATTCTTTGTAACTAAGATAGCAAAGGCAAAAACAAAAAACTGTGGAAAAAAGAACAAATGCATCACAAATTGTTTCCATATTGTTTTATTGACTTTTTTTTAAATTTTCTAGCAATGCAACTTTCTAAAATACTCACTTTCCTGCTCTGAAATATTCCATAGGTATTTTATTAAGTTTTTATAGGAAATTATCCAGTCGCATCTTTGTTTCATCTACATTAATCTGATTAACTTATAAGTTAAAATAGTATTGGATGCACATGTTTCTCCTGAACAAGCAAAGCTGATTAAGTGATGGCAAAATTGAAATATTGGAAAGATATACAATAAGCTTGTATTCCTAAAGAAATACTAGGAAAAAATCTTATAAGTCATTATTTTTTCATGCTAAAAATTGAAGTCTAAAAAAACAGACAACAGTAGGGCACAAAAAAGATTAGTTAAATTACAAAACACTGAATATAACCTAAAGACTGAACCACACCAACAAAACATTAAACATTTTTTTTAGGAGGAAACACAACATAATGTTAAACTTCAAGTCTACTAGATTTAGGAGTTGTTAGTTAACTGATATAAGAAGCAACAAATTTTTAAATAAGCCAAAAATCTTTTAACTAAATATGTGCATAAATGTATCAGAAAACATGTTTAAAAACTATAACAATGTAGGCAAATGGACAAAGCTGTGGTTACATGACTGTCCCAATTTTTTGGGAGCATTATACAATATCTTCATTAAAAGACCTTTTTACAAGCTATGAAAACTGCAAGAAGTAAATATAAGTAGAAAATGTCAAAATCAACTCAAATGTTTATATTTACCTTAGCTTCTAATTTCTTTTTTGTGTAGACACCATTAGCTGATGTGCATAAATCATTTAATATTATAAACACATATCCAATAAGGTCAAAAGCTAGGTCATTACTGAAACAGAATACAGGAAATTTGATAAGAAGAGATACATCTTTCTGTATATCATATTTTTTTACCCATAAATTCAATTTCAATCTATATAGTTTTGATGTGAATCTGACATTTAAATATGTTTAATTTGTTTCAATACTCTTCTTAAAGTTTGACTTTTCCATTTTGAAATATTTTTATTTTTACCACAAAATCATATAATTTTCTAAACTGGTAACTTTCATCCTTTAAAGAAAGTTAAAAGAATGCACTCATCTGTCTGTTTATTCATGGCTGACACAAGGTAATTTGGTACATGTACTCTTTGTTATATTGTGGGGATGTACATGTATGCAACAGTTTGTGTAGTGTTACCAAATATTACAAGACATATTTGACAGAAAGGAAATGAACACTTACAAAATTTAATATATTAAAAAGCCATGGTGTAGTTGTTAGTGCATCGGACGACTAACACAAAGGTTCCTGGTTCTATTCCCGTTCGTAATGAAAATTTCAGGGACTAAATTTTCTGCTCTCCCTTGACACCATTTGCGAGTATGACTCGAGGAAACGGTGATAGTCCGTCAGAAGGACACAATAAATGGCTGACCCCTGTTAAGAGCAGGGGCGGGTCCAGGTAAGGGCGTAATGGGCGTACGCCCCCCCTTTAAAAAAAAATAAATAAAAAAAATAAAAAAAAATATCGTTATTATCTGCTAGTTATACTAGAAATATGTATATTTCCACATTAAAGCAATACTCAGAACGAAAGAACTTTATTCTTCAGTGTTTATTTGTCTTGTATCATGTGTGTCGTTCAACGAAACCCGAACTTAATAAAAAATAGAGGGATTACTTCATAATTTGATGCTAAATTGTTGAAATTCAGGAGCTTCTGATCTTCCCCATGGACCCTCAACCGTAATCACGCTTCTCGTTCATAAAATCTTGGTTACTCCTTATACCCTTGAGTTTGGAATTTCTCGTTATTGGTCTACTGAGGGGGGATAGGAGGGGTCCTAATCCCGAAATCCCGGACTTTAAAAAACGAAATCCCGAGGTCCCGAATTTAAATAAAGTAAATCCCGACGTCCCGAAATCCAAAAAAACGTGTCCCGGATCCCGAAAGGGTCAATCCCGAAATCCCGAGCTTAAAACACCCGTTCCCGGAGTCCCGATAAAGGTCCTATCCCCCCTCTCTACTGCTGTTAAGATCCATCCAATCATTTTAATATACCATAGACAATTAATGGAGAGAACTTGGCATAAAAAATGTCACACCCTGACACTTTAACTATAAAATATACATGCTCCAAGTCAGGAACCGTTACATTAGTGCAATTCTCTATTATTTTATGTTTTTAAGCCCAAAAAAGATCCAAAAAAATTTTCGCCTCGCTTCCCTCGGCGAAATATTTTATTCTACGCCTCCCCTTTAAAATATCCTGGACACGCCCCTGAAGAGAGAGCCATATCTCTTACACATTAAAGACACCCTTGTAGATTTCAAAAAAGAGCAGGCTAATGCCCCAACAAGGCAGCACTCACATCCGCTAAGTGGAAAGGGATTAATATAAGTTGCAAAACTTGTTTCCCAATCCACTATAAATAAATATGTTTAAACTAAAAATTTAATATATTTGAAATAGATCTCTGTGATTACTGTCAATATGTTTGTTCTGTCTTGTGTCCAATACTGATTGTGGTATAAAAATATATAGAACTAAAAATGCTTGACTTTATTCACTTTATTACTTACCTAGCTGCCACCAGTGCTCCAAAGATCATTAAGAATACAGTCATCTGAATGGTTCTTGATGCTTTTACACTGAAAAAATTCAAATCAGTAGATTAAGAATGCCAACAAATTTGTATTCACCAAGCTACCAATGCAATGGTTCCTGAATCGTAATACCAAACATTACTTTCTGCTTAAAACAATTTTTAATTTCTGCATTTACAAAAAATTGACCTGAAGCCAAAATAATACTAAGGAGCAAGATATTCATTTTGCTTACCCCTTCAATTTTATAACATATAGATTAAAAAGCATTCTTTTTTTTTTTAAATCTTATAAAATCATTATTATTCATCATATTTTGTGAAAGAAAACAGGTGTCAATGTTGAATGTATAAAAAATAAAGAGGGACTCATTTCCGCCAAATTCTTCAACTGTTATTATCTCATAAACAAGGAGAGAGAATTTTATTTTTTTCTGTTAATGTTAAAGACCTGTTATTTATATACTACTAATTTAACCAGATGCTCCGCAGGGCGCAGCTTTATACGACCGCAGAGGTTGAACCCTGAACGGTTGGGGCAAGTATGGACACAACATTCAAGCTGGATTCAGCTCTAAATTTGGATTGTGATTAAATACTTGACACAGCATAGGTTTCTGACACAGAATGAATGTGTTCTAATGAACTTAAAATTTTTTTTTTGCCTTTGAGCAATTCAATATGCTGTTGACTATTAATCCTCTCAAAAAAATGTTTGAAGAAATTTTCTTTTTAATTATGAAATCTGAAATGATAAAAAATTGACCCCCCAATTTTTTTTTCACATCCCCCTTTCCCTTATTTCAAAACTGATCTCAATTCAAATTTCTAATGAAGTTTGCAACAATAACCACTCAATTAAATACATCATAAAATATTAAAATGTAAAAAAAGTGCTTGACATGTTATCACTGAATGGTAAAGATTGTTTTAATCTATCAGTTGGTAGTAAAAGTGAATATACATTGTATATTGTATAAAACAATGATTTAAGTTGATTCAATTACTATTCTGGACAAAGAAAGATAACTCCAATTGAAATCCAATTGGAATTTCTTGCTATTGCACAATATTATGCAATTAAATATTTCTTGCTATTGTGCAATACTGTACAATTGAAAATATTTGCTATTGCACAATACTGTGCAATTGAAGATTTCTTGCTATTGCACAATACTGTGCAATTGAAGATTTCTTGCTATTGCTGAATACTGTGCAATTGAAAATTTCTTGCTTTTGCACAATACTTAATATAATAATTTTGGATCCTGATTTGGACCAACTTGAAAACTGGGCCCATAATAAAAAATCTAAGTACATGTTTAGATTCAGCATATCAAAGAGGCCCAAGAATTCAATTTTTGTTAAAATCAAACTTAGTTTAATTTTGGACCCTTTGGACTTTAATGTAGACCAATTTTAAAACGGGACCAAAAATTAAGTATCTACATACACAGTTAGATTTGGCATATCAAAGAACCCCAATTATTCAATTTTTGATGAAATCAAACAAAGTTTAAATTTGGACCCCGATTTGGACCAACTTGAAAACTGGGCCAATAATAAAAAATCTAAGTACATTTCTAGATTCAGCATATCAAAAAACCCCAAGGATTCAATTTTTGTTAAAATCAAACTAAGTTTAATTTCGGACCCTTTGGACCTTAATGTAGACCAATTTGAAAACGGAACCGAAAATTAAGAATCTACATACACAGTTAGCGTCGGCATATCAATAACCCAAATATTCAATTTTTGATGAAATCAAACAAAGTTTAATTTTGGACCCTTTGGGCCCTTTATTCCTAAACTGTTTGGACCAAAACTCCCAAAATCAATACCAACCTTCCTTTTATGGTCATAAACCTTGTGTTTAAATTTCATAGATTTCTATTTACTTATACTAAAGTTATGGTATGAAAACCAAGAAAAATGCTTATTTGGGTCCCTTTTTGGCCCCTAATTCCTAAACTGTTGGGACCTCAACTCCCAAAATCAATATCAAAATTCCTTTTGTGGTCATAAACATTGTGTTTAAATTTCATTGATTTCTATTTACTTAAACTAAAGTTATTGTACGAAAACCAAGAATAATGCTTATTTGGGCCCTTTTTTGGCCCCCAATTCCTAAACTGTTGGAACCAAAACTCCCAAAATCAATCCCAACCTTTCTTTTGTGGTCATAAACCATTTGTCAAAATTTCATAGATTTCTATTAACTTAAACTAAAGTTAGAGTGCCAAAACCAAGAAAATGCTTATTTGGGCCCTTTTTGGCCCCTAATTCCTAAAATGATGGGACCAAAACTCCCAAAATCAATCCCCACCTTCCTTTTGTGGTCATAAACCTTGTGTTAAAATTTCGTAGATTTCTATTCACTTTTACTAAAGTTAGAGTGCGAAAACTAAAAGTATTCGGACGACGACAACGACACGACGACGACGACGACGATGACGACGACGCCAACGTGATAGCAATATACGACAAAATTTTTTCAAAATTTGCCGTCGTATAAAAAGGATCTTTCAAAAGAGATTTTTTATTTTTATTTTATTATGCCACATCCCTTTTACATACACCAGAATATTTGTGATATAGGTTGTGTATAGTTAAAACTGATGAATCAATTGACAGCTTTCAAATGCGATGTACTTTCCATCAAAATCTCTGGTTTTAGTGAAAGTCATCGGTGCGTTTAGGGGCGGCGTCACATCCATCCAATGTTGAGCAAGTGGTTGAAAAACTATAGATCTATATTGTACAAATTATTCTGCAAATTGAATTCTCAAAATTGAAAATCAGCACTGCAGTTATAAGGGAATTGTCATTAAGTACCTACAGAACAACCCTTATTTCTAGTTTATCCTGGACAATGACGATCACTATAACGCTTGATGAATGTAAATAGTGCAGGGATACAGGCGACCCCCTCTATCTGGTAAATGACGTCATAAAGGAGCGTATAATTAAAGAGTTTTTTCCAGTGACAGATGAACTCGAAAGGGGTCTATTACCCATCATTTATACTGGTACATTTTGTGATTAATCATCACTTACCCCAAGACATAATATTCTGCAATCATAGTGAACAGTATAGTAAATCTTCTGAGTATTATGAACATTGGTAAGCTGAAAAAGTCAATAAAAGTTAAATAAGTGACAGGATTACCCACAAATCACAGCAAATATAACCAGATGCTCCGCAGGGCGTAGCTTTATACGACCGCAGAGGTTGAACTCTGAACGGTTGGGGCAAGTATGGACATAACATTCAAGCTGGATTCAGCTCTAAATTTGGATTGTGATTAAATAGTTGACACAGCATAGGTTTCTGACACAGAATTAATGTGTTCTAATGAAATTAAAATTTTTGTTTTCTCTTAGAGCAATTCACTATGCTTTTGAATATTATTCCTCTCAAAAAAATGTTTGAAGAAATTTTCTTTTTATTTATGAAATTTCAAATGAGAAAATTGAACCCAATTTTTTTAATCACATCCCCCTTTCCCTTATTCCAAAACTAATCTCAATTAAAATTTCTAATGGAGTTTGCAACAATTACTACTCATTTAAATACATCATAAAATATTAAGATGTAAAAAAACTGCTTGTTATCACTGAATGGTAAAGATTATTTTAATTTATCAGTTGGTAGTAAAAAGTGAATATACATTGTATATTGTATATATAACAAAGATTTAAGTTGATTCTGGACAAAGAAAGATAACTCCAAATAAAAAAAATTCTTACAATTAGATATTTCTTGCTTACTATTCTGGACAAAGAAAGATAACTCTAATTAAAAACAAAATTGCTATTTCACAATATTTTGCAATAAGATATTTCTTGCCATTGCGCAATACTGTGCAATTGAAAAGACTTGCTATTGCACAAAACTTAATATGATAATTTTAGATCCTGATTTGGACCAACTTGAAAACTGGGCCCATAATCAAAAATCTAAGTACATGTTTGGATTCAGCATATCAAAGAACCCCAAGATTTCAATTTTTGTTAAAATCAAACTAAGTTTAATTTTGGACCCTTTGGACTTTAATGTAGACCACTTTGAAAACAAGACCAAAAATGAGGAATCTACATACACAGTTAGATTTGGCATATCAAAGAACCCCTTTATTCAATTTTTGATGAAATCAAACGAAGTTTAATTTTGGACCCCGATTTGGACCAACTTGAAAACTGGGCCGATAATCAAGAATCTAAGTACATTTTTAGATTCAGCATATCAAAGAACCCAACCGATTAATTTTTTGTCAAAATCAAACGAAGTTTAATTTTGGACCCTTTGGACCTTAATGTAGACCAATTTGAAAAAGGGACCAAAAGTTAAAAATCTACATACACAGTTAGATTCGGCATATCAAAGAACCCCAATTATTCAATTTTGATGAAATCAAACAAAGTTTAATTTTGGACCCTTTGGGCCCCTTATTCCTAAACTGTTGGGACCAAAACTCCCAAAATCATTACCAACCTTCCTTTTATGGTCATAAACCTTGTGTTTAAATTTCATAGATTTCTATTTACTTATACTAAAGTTATGGTGCGAAAACCAAGAAAATGCTTATTTGGGTCCCTTTTTGGCCCCTAATTCCTAAACTGTTGGGACCTAAACTCCCAAAATCAATACCAACCTTCCTTTTGTGGTCATAAACATTGTGTTTAAATTTCATTATTTTCTATTTACTTAAACTAAAGTTATTGTGCGAAAACCAAGAATAATGCTTATTTGGGCCCTTTTTTGGCCCTTAATTCCTACACTGTTGAAACCAAAACTCTCAAAATCAATCCCAACCTTTCCTTTGTGGTCATAAACCTTGTGTCAAAATTTCATAGATTTCTATTAACTTAAACTAAAGTTATAGTGCGAAAACAAGAAAATGCTTATTTGGGCCCTTTTTGGCCCCTAATTCCTAAAATGTTGGGACCAAAACTCCCAAAATCAATACCAACCTTCCTTTTGTGGTCATAAACCTTGTTATAAAATTTTATAGATTTATATTCACTTTTACTAAAGTTAGAGTGCGAAAACTAAAAGTATTCGGACGACGACAACGACGACGACAACGACGACGCCAACGTGATAGCAATATACGACGAAAATTTTTTCAAAATTTGCGGTCGTATAAAAACAATAGCAGAATTTAATTGGGCTGTCAAATGATTTCAATAATTTGAAGCTGAGACCATGACCTGCCAGAAGAAGAATTAAGCTGTGTAATCAATGGAAAGCGTAGTTCTCAGATGGATACAATTCAACACATTTATAAGATAAGACCTCAACCTTTAAGACATGCTCAGGTTATGATACATGATTCATTGATTGTTGGTGGTTAAATTGACTTCAGCTCTTTTGACTATTTGTGGCCAGAGATAACCTACGATCTTGACAGGAAAATAATGGTATATGCGTACAGTCTTTTCATAGTTTCAAAACATGAATCCGCTTGACTGTTATACATTTATTGTTTTTATCTTTTTTATCCATTTTGCAATTACATATATAGTTTATTTTAAATGTGCTTATCCATTCATACATTTTAAGCTAGAACATTGGGTCCTTGAGGTATTCCCTGAAAAAATACACAGGTATTCAAAAATATACTAACTTTAACTTTTGGGTTCCACCTAAACCCAGCACCAGATTTCCAAGGAAAAATAAAGGTAAAGGCCATATCTGAAAATAAAAAATAAGAGATGTTTTTTTCCTTTTTACATCTTTATGTTGAATGACTAAAACACTATAAATAGTATAAAAATATGACAGTGGTCAAAATATGTAATTTCTTAGTGCAAAGAATAGAATTTATTTCATTATTCATCTTTTGTATTGCACTATAGATGCCATTGGTACGGTCTTGATAATCTATGATTTGCTGGATATCTTTCTGCATTTTCCAATTCAATACATCCTTTTTTATTTCTTTATGTGAATGAATTTCGTCTCTTTTTGAGTGTTGCTATTACTTTATTCTAGGATAATTTGAGAGTTCAATGATCACAAACAGTGTAGTGCCTGTCCTGTAATTATTTTTATTTAATTGATAGACAAAAATTAAGCCAATACATGTCATCTATGATATTTGTTTTAATAAAAGTTGTAAGGGTTCCACAGAACCCAGTGTCTCACCTACTTTTGCTGTAAATCGCAGGCTCAACAAAAATGAGGAAAAAACTCAATAAAAAATATTCCTCTTGGTACTATCTTATGATTGTAAGAAGCTTCTGTCCAAGTTTGGTAAAAATCTAGGATAGTTGATGAATCTAATAAATGTTTTGAAAACTTTAACTGCAGACTGTATGTAATGTTAACTGGAAGAAAATCAAAGTCCATTTAAAAGTACAATACAGAAAAAATGAAGTTATCTTTTTACTAAATTTACTTATGGATTCTATCTTATGATCATAAATAAGCTTCTGTCCAAGTTTGGTACGAACCCAGGATAGTTAAAGAAAGATATTAAAATTTTAAAAACTTTAACCACAGAGTAAATGTAATGTTTCCCCGCAGAAAAACTAAGTCAATTTATAAGTAAAATACAGAAAAAATGGAATTTTATTTTTACAAAATTTACTTCTGGATACTATCTTATGATCATAAACAAGCTTCTGTCCAAGTTTGGTAGAAATCCAGTATAGTTTAAAAAAGTTATTAAAATTTCAAAAACTTTAACCACAGAGTGAATATTTGTGGACGCCGCCGACGACACTGACGACCAGGGTTGGCAAAAACCCGGGTTTTATGAGTATTGCCCAGCCCAGTGGGAAATACTGGGAAAACCCGGGTTTTACTGGGTTTTAGTGGGTAATACTGGGCAATACTGGGTAATATAAAATACTGGTCTGAATTTTATAGAGGATTCAGTGATCAAACACAAATGTTATACATTTAAGATATATATAACCTTTTTTGTTTGTCTGAATTGGTAAAACTGTAAATCATAAAGCAAAAAACTTTTTTTAAATAAATATAACTCCTATAAAGAATTAACAATTACATGTAAGAAAAATTACATTGAAATAATGTATATGTACTGTCACTAATTAGTAAGTAATTATTCAGATTAGAATGCAGATTTGTTTATGTAACAATAATCAGCCCTTTCAATTCTACAAGTGTTAATGGCATGACCCCTTAAGGTGTTTATTTAGCAATATGACAAATGTATGAATGTAAAACATTTGAAATTAACAATTCACTTAAACATTGCAATAATTTTTTTTTCAAAGTATAGATTATTGAAACAATGCTTGGTAATTAACAAGGTTTTCTTAAATATGCAAATCTTGTATTCCGGCTACATAGAAGGGAATGAAATTGAATTTTTCATTCTTTTAGAAATGACTGTCAATGGTTATCTGTATAAAAAGTAAATATTTAGCTGTAATACTGTAACGATAACCGAGCGGTCAAGCTTTGTTGTTTACGTATAAACGTGTACCCTTAGTGTGTTGCTATAAGACTGGAATATATGAACTAAAGTTATAACTGGCGACTCTTCTTTGGTAACGTGGTTCTCTGGTATCGTGGTATTCGGGTAGATCTACAGTTGGTTCTGTATAGGTTTTGTGGTACGTTGTGGTATTCTGATAGATCTTAGTTTGGTTCCGTTTAGGTTTTTGTAAGAATAACAGACTCGTCGAATAAAAATCAACTTGTATTTTATACGTGCAATAAATATCAGCAATTCGTAGACATAATAAATAACTTAAGTAACAGTATTCTAGTTTAACAAATAAATACCTTACTTTATTAGAATATCGTAAAGAAAATGGATAGCGGAACTATTATGTATACCCCGAAAGTCTACGAACTATAGTTTGGTAATCGGCAAATGGTAAGTCGAATTCAATGTTAAAAGACAACGTTTCTCTCTAGAAGTTATTCTCTAAATACAACTTGTTATGGAACTAACAAGCCAACATTATACGGAAATAGTCTGGTTATTTCTGATTATTCAATCGCTTGGAATTAGCGTGTGTCACTTGCCCAGGGTAAAGTCGTACTAAAGTCTTATCGGTTTTCTCCACCGTATTTATACTTAGGTAAACCATTACCGAAATGGTTTACAATTTACCATTTCGGCTTACCATTTCCGCTTACCATTTACCTAAATTACCAAACCCAGAGCCGACGTCATAGAAAAATTAGGTTATGACGTCATTGGTGAACGTCATTTAAAGTAAACAATTCACAGCTGTTTCGTTTGTAAAAACATGGACAAGAATAATAAAAAGTTAACAAACATAGTTACACAGGAAATATATAATAAAAACAGTCAATTAACGGTAAGGTTTTAACAACATCATCACACAATTTTAGGGAAAACAAGTTCCATTTCAAAGAACCCCCATTTCGTTACAATACTATGAAACTACACCAAGACTTTACTATTTTGTGTTAAAATAAGCTTAAAAAATCATATTGCCCAGTAATGCCCAGTATTCCCCATTTCTGGGAGTATTGCCCAGCCCGGGAAAACCCGGGTTTTCCCACCCGGGAATTCCCGGGCGGGTAATACTTTGCCAACCCTGCTGACGACGGAATGTAGGATCGTTTAGTCTCGCTTTTTTGACTAAAGTCGAAGGCTCGACAATAAAGAGACAAATATTTCATGTTCATTGTATGATCAGGACAAAAACCAATTGGGTAAGTGGACTTATAAGAAAGTCAAGAAATTTGCTAAGTGGTAATGATTGAATGTTGGGTAAGGTTAAAAAATTGTTTATTGCAACAGGTCACCTACTCCATATGGGGATTTGTTGTTATTCAAATGCCCATCTTTGATAAATGGTGACTCTATGTCATGGTTACTGGTATCTCTTAAGTTTTACTAAGGAATCCAATCCATAATTTTTTTAATCAATATAAGTAATGTGGACAATGTTACATTTCTTTTGTGTTATGTTATTTACCTTTTTAAATATGTCAGTACTGAAACCTGGAAAATCCACAATACTTAGTTGTCTGGAAAAAAATAACACAACAATGCCTGTCACCATCTGTTAAAAAAAATAATACATAATGATTATGTAAAAAGTCCAACTAAAAATCTGTTTAATATAATATATATGATGAAGAGTATGAAAAAATCTTATTCAACTCCCCTCCCCAAGTCAGATTTGTAAAAAATGTGTTATAGTATTTTTGCTTGCCATAGCATATTCATCCTTGAAAAATTGGATTGACAAGTTGTTTTTCTATGAATATGTATTTATTTAAACAAATGGTCATAGGAGATCTAGAAGGTACATTTTGACAAATTTCACTTTTTGAATTCCTTTTCATGTTTACTTTGTTGAGATATTAAAAGTTAACTTACCTGCCCAAGAGCCAAACACTGATATGATGGAAATCTACAATACATTAAACAAATTAATAAATTTCTACTTTTTTTTTAATTAATTATTGGTTACAATGAATACATTTTAAAGCCATAATTTAAATGAAAAAATGTCATTTTGAATCACCAGTGATTGATCTATGTTATCTTCTTTTGAAAACAAGAATGTGACCATAGTACACAGATGCTCCAATCGCACTATCATTTTCTACGCTAAACGGCCGTAAAATTGGAGTAAAAACTCTAATATGGCATTAAAATTAGAAAGATTGAATCATAGGGAACATGTGTTCTAAGTTTCAAGAAGAGTGGACTTCAACTTAATCAAAATCTACCCTGACCAGAAACTTTAGCCTGAAGCGGGACAGATGAACAGACAGACATCCGAACGAACGAAAGAACCAACCAACGGACGCACAGACCAAAAAACATAATGACCATACAATGTAAATGGAGCAAAAAAAATCAGTCACATCTGGGGTAGTTGGCAATGTAGCTTTCAATTAATAACTTATGTAAGTTAGCCTGTTAATAAACAATGATAAATAGGGCAGATGAAATAGGGGGGTATGTAATGATTATTGTATGCGTCTGCATGTACAGGCAAGCTCTAAACAGATCATACTATTTTTCAGGGTAACTTACTCAGAGTAAATATATAGTCAAAAAGATATTTAAATATTAAAATAAGGAGATGTGGTATGATTGCGAATGAGACAACAATCCACTGAAGTTCAAAAAAGGGGAATGTTATGAAATAAATCTTTCGCCCTTCAAATCAGATTTTTATATCATTTATTCACATAATGATCTGAAAATGTTAAATTACTAGGATTTTATCAAAATCAGCAGAGCATTTATAAGAGTTTATAGTAAAACTAAATACATCCTTTTTAGTATTATTCACTTTTTTTAACAGGTGAAAATAAAATCCTATTTCATATGTAATAATAAGTTACTACCTAACAAATTAAAAAATAACAGGTCACTGAGGTGTCCCTTTAATACCATTTATCAATGAAAATACTAGTATAAACAAGAAATGTAATTAAAACATCTGCATCTTATTCAATAAAGGAAATGGCTAATGGTAAATGTAGATAGCTTTGTTAAATCTTTGCTAACAGACAGATAATCAAAACTTGTTTTAAATACATGTTTGTACAGCGATTTAGAGTGACAGTAAAAACTATTTCCTTAAAACTAGTAACAACAATTTCACACTAGATAGTTTGCCATAATCACTCATCTAAAACTAAGTATTAAATGTCTAATTTGAACACTTTTGATACCTGTAATATTTGGAACAACTTATTTGTTTTTTCCATATTTATTGTTTGCATAAATTGTTTTAGTGGAAACCTAATTAAATACAAATAATATTTCTTTAAGAAAATTATTGCTCTATTGTCAGCTGATATATAACAAAATAAAAACTATGCATTTGAGATAAAATGCTGTGCTGAGCACTGGCTTATAAGACTGCAGCGGTTGAACCCTAAACAGTTGGACAAATTAATGAATTACAAAAAAAATAAAAAGCACCGTCTGCCTTAATAGACCACACTGGGGTCAAACCTTAAACACAGAACAGTGGACAATTCAATAAATTACCAAAAAAAAAAAAAAAAATTAATCCAAATAGTTATGACCTATAACAGGTTCTTCTGTTTTTTTCTTTTATGCCTAACTGTGTTTCATCAAAAAGAATAGCCTTTCAATATGTTCAAGATGTTAGAATAATTTAGACTGGTTAGTTTTTTAACCCAAAAAAATTTCAAAATAATTAAAAAATTAAAAATATGAAAGATCATTTATACATATATATTTAGAATTATTTATATGTGTACGTATACGTTTATCAAATTAAATATCATTGGATGCCGACTTGACTATAAATAGGTGTTGTATAAATTTAGGTATTAGAACAAACCAGAACAGATTTACAAATATGGTTGCAGCGTATTTGATAAGGTGTATTCGGTTAGTGAATATCAATTAACGCCCATGCCAACATCATTGACGTTCCGACGTAGACAAACAAAAGTACATACACCTTATCGCTATTTGTCCACCATTAGTAGCATTACCTGATATCACACAGGTTTCAGTAAAATTTTGACGTCATAAAACAAAATATCTGACACCACAAATTGGAAAAGTGATTGTTGTATGCCAATATTTGACCCTGAATGATAACCGGACCAGAGGTAAAAACCGCTTTTTCCAAGAAAGAACAAGTACAGACACCTACGGCCAATCATTCTTCCTGAGGACAATCAGGGACTGGAACAATCTACCAACAACAGTTACAGTGACCAACACCTTTAGGGATTCAGAGCTGCCCTGAAGGCATGCTCTGAAAGGAAGTAGGAAAACCAGTTGTAAATAATTTTAATTGTATATTTTTTGCGAACGTTTTAAATGTAATTTGTATATAGCCAAGGAAATCTTTCTGTGTTGCCCGACACTGCGTAAAGTTTTCGCGCCGAACCCTTAACATTCAGCAATGAATCCGGTTCCTTACCTGGAAGAAGAAGAAGAAGAAGAAGAAGAAAAGTTCAAGCGGCTGGTCAGCCGTATAAGCGATATAAGGTGTATTAACATAGGAACGTAGTTCGCGCTATATTAACAACACGCCAACTGTCATATCATAGTTCAGTTCAGTTCAGTTTCTTGTATATTCCTCCATTAAATGTGGAGCACTACCCAAAGGGTATAGTTTGAGCAACTATTTACAGCTATCATATGACACATTTAGAATTATTGATATACGCCGAATTCACTATAAATATGTGTCGATTTGACCAGAGGCCGATTTAACTAGGTGCCGATTTGACTTGAACAGTTGAAGTTGTACCCTCGGTTCTTGAGTAACTGTATTAACTTACTTGTATGTAGTGAGCACTATTTTATTGACAACTATAATCAGGAAAGATGAAAATCCATAAAACAACGCAGAGAAGAGACGCATAAAAGTTGCTGAACCAGAGTCACCAAACCTATCTAAAAGACCCATGATGTGGACTGTTGATGTTGGAGATAGGAAGCGGATGTAAAAGACAGGGGCGATAACTCTAAATTCTTGGAAAAATAAACAATGGAACCAGCTTTAAAATTCGAGAATCCTAGATCAAATAGTTGTATTTCAGATAGGTATATGTGAAAAATAACTTTCCCAATTGATGATTACTTAAATTATTAAACAGAAATAAGGCAATAGTAATGCATATTCCCTGTCAAGCAGCCACGTGCAATTCTACATGATTATTGGCATTCTCCCAAAATTTGTTTTATTTCATTTCTAACAGTTACAAGGATATTCAAGATGCTACAGCAAAGTATATTCCTGTGTTATTTGTAAATTTATGAAGATAATTTCTGTTGGCATTACTTTATCCTATACCTAGTTAAAAAAATTATCTACATTTGTACACTATCATCATGGTCATGACTGTCTTTCTGTTTATGAACATTATTTACCATACATCAAGGACGTATATTAGTTATACATTGTAAGTCCTTGCATACATGAACACGTAGGAAGCAAGGTAACTTGTACCAATGTTTATTCTTGCCAGTGTAAACTCGTACCATAGCAATTTCATTCCATTAAAAATGTACAATATCATGAATATAGGAATATTTTATAATTGTTTGAGGAACAATAAGCTACAAATTGGACAGTGTGACAAGTTTTCAAATTATATACTTTTTACAGACTTGTGAGTCGATCAATAAAATTTAGATTCAACATTTATCAACATTCAAGTGCATTTAAATAATTTACCATATGGTGCGAGATAGCAGGACCTGCTCACACTTCCTGAGATCACCCCCAGTTTTTTTTGTGGGGTTCGTGTTGCTTAGTCTTAGTTTTCTATGTTATGTCTTGTACTATACTATGGTTTTTCTTTTTAACTTTTTCTTTTTTAGCCCTGGCAGTGTCATTTCTTTTTATCTATGAGTTTGAATGTCCATGGTATCATCTGACGCCGCCTCTTTTAGCATACATTTTTAGTTGCAAATTTGCTTTTAGTGGTTAGAGTTGACTTTGGTACAAGATAACTATAATTCTACCATGTGGACCATATTGGGGTTTACTGATAATAAATAATTTTCGAATTCTTGCATTTTCCTATGAATTTCCTTTGTCACAATATGCTTATAAAAGTTACAACACTGTAAACACTCATTGTTTGATGAGGTTATTAATGCCATGACCTTGTGCAACCAGTACAAAATGTATAACATTCTATAAAAGATCTTGTGATAATAATATAGAGAGGCCCTGAATGACATAATTTGTGTTTTTATTATTTCCCTTATCTGCAAACTAAATTGCTATGATTTTGGTCAAGGCTAGTGCAAAGCGGTAGTAACAAATTATCTGGGATTTTGTATCAGTTAATGTATAAATTACATAACTCGGGCCAATACTCATTTAAATGGTTATCTTCCTTGCAACAAATTTTAGATGATACAGAATTTTCATTTGTCTGGAATGCGCAGGGTAATATCAAAAGTTCGGATATTAAAAAAGAAATAAAACAGAGATTGGTTGACCAATTCGGACAGAGTCTATCTGCTGATATGACAAAATCATCTAGATGTGTGTTTTATGCTTCATACAAAACAATGTTTTGTTTAGAGCCATATTTACTCAATCTTAAAGTGGCAGATCGATACATCTACAGTAAATTTAGATGTTAAAATATCAAAATCCCTACCGAAGTTGGTCGGTGGAAAAATACACCAAGAGAAAATCCTATATGCTGCCACTGTGATTCAAATACCATTGGTGACGAATATCATTATTTCCTTTGTATGTTCCAATAAACAAATTATGTCGTTAAGAGAAAGGTACATACCTATATATTACATAAAAAATCCTTCCCACTTGAAATTTATTGGTCTATTATCACACTGTAACGTGCCAGTGCTAACAAAAGTGTGCATTTTTCTAAGACATATTGAAAAAATATTATCATAATTCATAGCATGTTACAATAATTTCTACCCATGTTGCAATTAAGAATTTTGCAAACAAATCAACTAAATATATTTCAGTTTTATTGTATGATATCAATTATTAATTTATTGTGTGTCTTGCTGGTAAATTTATAAGTATATATGTAATTGTTAATGTATAATTGTTATCCTCTTGTAGCACCATACATGTGTCTAAGTTGTAATAAATTGTCTTGTCTTGTCTTGTCTTGTCTTGCAATATTTTGGAGAGATAAATGGTTGTTTTTCTTTTTTGATTGACATGGAATATACTCTGGCAAAATCTTTCCCAAATGGCAATCAAATGGAAGTTTTACTTTTAAGATTTTTCTAAACCATTTGATCAAAGATTAACATGATACAACTGTTGATAAAAGTCCCTGTTATTATGAATAATAAAAACATTATTTATCCAATATTTATTGAATTGGTTAATGTTTGTATAATTAGTAGTGGCAGTGGAGAAGAAGTGGACCATGGATTAGAAGAACTGACCATCATCACTAATCTTCCAGAATCTCCATTGAAAGGACCAAAATCACCACTTAAAGGACCAAAATCACCAACAAAGTCAGGAATAAATAAAAAAATATCCTTCTCTACATCATCTAAATCTCATCGTGTTTATCAGTCAGGGTTAAGAACTTTATATACATCTGGTAGACCTCCATGGTATGATTCACATGGATCATTGAAGGAACCATTTGTTATAGGTCAGTAAGATTTTATCTCATCTGTTTATTATTGGTGCAATAGAAATGTGTATTCAGTTTGAAATTGTATTGGCACATACACACACACATTTATATATCTGTAACAAAAAAAGATACTCTATGTATTGACTTTTCAATTCTGTTGCTTTGTAATCAATATCCAGTGTATTTACATTATGGAGGCACCCCTGGATATTGGTACATTTTTGTACTAGTTAAAGCAGAGAAAGGTTGTAAAATGCAAGCTGCTGTTCATATTAATACATAAGTTGCTGTACACTATTGAAACTTTGTCTTTTGTGATTAGCTAACTTGAATAAGTCAAGCCTTTACCGTCTCCGATTCTCTCCAAGTCTGACATCCGAATTTCTCCCTTACTATGAGCACATGTACATGTAATAATAAAACTATATTTTGTATATATTGGTTCCTTGCAATGTCTTCCTGTACGTTGTACAGGTTTTTTTTTACCTTGACCATTTGACCATGTTTTTTAGTCATGTGAATTTCTCAGTTACTATGAATAATAGGATAACTATAAAGAGTTTATGATTTTCTTGTAAGGTCTACAGGTTTGTCAGACAGGGTTTACCTTACCTTGACCTCATTTTCATAGTTCATTGTGCTTTGTTAGGTATTTGTTTTTTTGGTCTGTTTTTATCTCACCTGGCCCAGAGGTGAAACCATTTGTAATTCACATACATTTTAAATAAAAAAGTGTTATGTACAGGAATCATAAAAAATACAGCACAGTATAACAGATCACATCAACCACCAACACTTCAATCCTCAGAATGGAAATACAAACAAACACCAACAAATAACACATGGTCAAGATATTGTTTTTCATGCATTTAAAGTTTATTTCAAACACCAATTAAATGATTTCATTCATCAAATAATCTCTTTGATAGAATAAAGTTAAAGCTAGTCCTTAAAACTAGCATATTTGTGCTTTGAATCTTTTACATGCTAAGAATTTAAATATGACTAGGTGTATGTGGTGGCAGTGCCTCTGGTAAAACCACTGTGGCCAGGAAGATAATAGAAGCTTTAGATGTTCCCTGGGTCAGTTTACTGAGTTTGGACTCATTCTACAAAGTAAGTGTGTTGATTGTTTACTAAGGTAAAAACTATAAATAGAAGATCAGTTTACTTAAAAATCAGTTCAGTGATCAAATATAAGCATGGATGTGGGTTGGGTGATACACTTCTGCAAGTAAGCCTTTGATGATTCATTTTCAGCATTTGCAGTATGGGTTAATCTACTGAAAATGAATCAAATTGTGGGCTCAGATTAAATTTATTAAAACCAAAAACATTTTTATTTAGGAAGTAAGATGGTCAAAGATAATAAGTTTAACATGGGTTAGAGTGAATGCATTACATTATAGTCAATGCAATATATTGAAAAAGTAATTCAGGAATTCAAACATAAAGAAATATTCCACAAGTGACTAAACAACTGTGCAAATTCACTCCTGTTCATATTGGATATGTTGTTTTATAAGGTATGAACATCATGATTATTTTTGCAGGTATTAAATGAAGAAATGCATGAGACAGCAAATAGAAATGAATACAACTTTGATCACCCTGATGCCTTTGATTTTGATTTATTGATAGCCACACTACGCAGGTTAAAAGAAGGCAAAAGCGTGGAAGTTCCTATTTATAACTTCATCACACACAGTAGAGATCAAAGTACAGTAAGTTTAGCACAGTGTTATACAATTCTCTTAAAAATTATCTTGGGTTATGCTATTCCCAAAATCTATTTAAAAAAAACCAGTTTACTTGTGCAGACATATCATGCACAATTTACCAATTAATATGTCCTTGCGAAACTATTTTTAACACTACCATGTCTTAGTGTCTGGTCCTAGGGGACCTCAATAAAGGGGTTGTCATTTTTGGATGTTTCTTTTAGGGACATGTGCACATATAATTGTAGTCATCTAAATCAGTTCAATACATTAGGTGTTATGGTTCTTACAGAATTTTGGAAAAGAAAAGAAAAAAGGCATAGATGACTGTTAGAAAATCCTATGCCTACATTGAAGTTCAAACTTTTTTTAATGTATAAAAATAAGATGATCTAGTATGATAGTCAATGTGACAACTCTCCACAAGAGACCTATTAACATAAAAATAAACAACTAAAGGTCACCCTACAGCCTTTAACAATGAGCAATGCCCATTCTTCATAGTCTGATATAATAGGCCTCAAAATAACAAATGTAAAAATAGTTCTTGCCAGTTCCCTTTAAATTTGCCTTTATTTGCATCTAATTTTTGGGTGAAATAATACTGAAACTATTTGAAGAAGAGCCATCTATCATTTAGAGCTATTTTAAGATATTTCTTTGATTTCCATAAACAATTTTCTGATAAGCACATTTTGATTTATCTACATTTCCAATGCAAATGACTTCTTTTGATTTTTACTAGATCTTTGATATTGAACTGTATATGATTTGCTTTTCTTGAAATAAATCAAGGTGAATTTATATGTTACATCGTCAAATGTTAAATAAATTAAAATATATATGTATGCAATATTGTTTTATTATTTTAGAGAACAATATATGGTGCCAATGTTGTAATATTTGAAGGTATAATGAGCTTTGTGAATAAAGAATTATTAGATGTAAGTACACCTCTAAGATAATTGTCTATTTCTTCGTGTCAAAATAAAGAGATGTGGCATGATCGCCAATGAGACAACTCTCCACCAAAGTTCAAACGTAGTACACAAGCAATTATAGGCAACTGTAATGCCTTGTTAATAGAATTATAGAATTTTGATAAAGAAAACATTAAAAATTTATATTTTAAGTCTCCAGATACATGCATACAACTTTTTTTTATATGCCTTAGTTTCTAGAAATACAATAAATAATCTATAGAATCAGACCATCTCAAGAGGGAGATTTAGAGGGGTCAGGGGGGGCAGGCGTATAATGCACTCATAACACAGCTGTTTATTAACCTAAGTCTTAATTGTTTTATACATTTCAGTTAATGGACATGAAGATATTTGTAGACACAGATTCTGACGTACGTCTGGCACGGCGATTGAAGCGTGACATAGCTGAACGAGGAAGAGAACTAGAGGGTGTTCTCAAACAGTATAATACATTTGTCAAGCCAGCCTTTGATCATTGGATTTCTCCTACTATGTCAAGTGCAGATATTATTGTACCCAGAGGTATCATTATAACACATTGATACATGCCACTTATGTCTGGGTTATGGGGATTGAAATTCAAAGTTTTTACAAGAGATGACATAAATTGTTAAATTATTAAATGTTTACCTTAAGATTTGATTGATCATTATTCTCTTGGTATATCTTACGGAATTCTATCATTTGATATATCCACAGATTTGATATACAATGTAGCACTCACCATTTAGGTGAAATAAGAGGAGCAAACAGGGGTCAAAACTCAAATTTAAATAGCTCTTACTATTTAGGTGAAATTAGAAGCTCAAACAGGGGTCAAAACTCCAAATTAGATTCTGTTTATGTATATTCTATGTTGATTCTTCTAGTTTTTTTCATTTCAATTCATATGAAATTCCCAGCCTAGAATTGACCAGTGAGATCTTGGGATCATGGTATATATGTGTGATCCTTTTTAAGAAATATGTTGCCAACCCCTGCTGCCTTCAAAAAACTTCTCTGTTGTCCACAGATAAGAAATGAATCTAAAAATTCAATAAAAATTCTAATGAATCTTGTTAACATGAGTTGTGTGATCCATTGATTAAACAATACATGTTCCTAATTGATTTACTTTGCTAACAGGAGGAGAGAATCTTGTTGCCATCCAGCTGGTTGTATTGCATGTCCATGGTCAGTTACAAAAGGTAAGAACAAGGAACAGTACAAAATGCTTCTGTCCTATACAACAAACCATTTTAAAAATGAATTGAATGTGAAAATATAGAGTTGATGTAATATTGAGAAAGTTATTTTACTAAAATAACAATGAGGGAGAAAATCAACATCTTCTTAAAATCACTCTACATCTTACATTGAGCAGTGGTTGTTACAGTATGATAAGGCTATGTGAAAAAATCCAAAGGGAGTATTAAACAGTACGAAATATAAACTTAAAAAACATAATAAAGGATAACGTTTGATTGATAATGATTGATGTTTGCAAAGGAGGTTTTTATAAAAGCTAATTTATTAATGTGATTGGTTGTGAATCGCAATTTTAAGTACTGGTATCAAATACATACATCTGTTTAGAGTTGTCCTGAAATCACAATAATTATTCAAAGATTTTTGTACCTATAATAAAAGCACATAATAATTTCTGATGCATATGTTTACATTGATTCATGCCATTTTGAATAGAAATTATATGAGATAGTTGGTTATAAGCTTAAAAAACCTTGTGAGATTGAAGCAAATTTTGTATTATGAAATATGGATACATTGATTGATAAATTTAATTTCAGAGAGGTTTCAAGTTGAGATCCAAACTGGCACATTCCGCGGACAATGGTTGTAAGAAACCTGACACTCTAAAAGTATTAGAACAAACCCCACAGATTCAGGGACTACACACATTTGTAAGGTAGGACGTCAAACTGACACTCTAAAAGTATTAGAACAAACCCCACAGATTCAGGGACTACACACATTTGTAAGGTAGGAAGTGAAAGCAATACTTAAATTTACATATTAATGTTATATGTCCTTTATGAAAATAAGGAGATGTGGTATTATTGCCAATGAGACAACTATCCACCAAATTGCAAATAAAGAAGATGTAAGCAATTATTGGCATCCATACAGCAATGAGAAAACCCTAGTTTGTACAATGAACATTTTCTTCATTAAAAACCAATTTAAATACAAATTTGAATTATTTAGCTTATTCTTTTAGAAGCTATCTGATTAAAAAAAAATAGCTTGTAAAGCAGTTAGCTATCTTTTTCATTTCATTTTTTTTTTTTTTTTCAAACTTGTGTTGTCTCTAAAAAAAATAGTCTTATTGGCACATATCAATTATATACTTACATCTTACAGGAATAGAGAGACTGCAAGAGATGAATTCATATTTTATTCCAAAAGGTTGATGAGGTTGTTGTTTGAGTATGCTGTTTCTTTATTACCATTTAAAGTAAGTAATTATTGCATAACATTAAAACTAAGGGCTATTTAAGAAAACAAATATATGTGGGGTTGGAAGATAATTTAATTATTTTTGTGTGGGTTGGACAGATTGTGTAGCTAATTTTGCAAAGTAAAATGCAATTGTATTGGTGATGGCCAAACCCTTTCCTCCCATTATTTTTCACATACTATGGGAAAGTTATCAAATAACCCATCTGATGTTGCATATTTTTTGTAGACTGTTAGTGTAGATACCCCACAAGGAACCTCATATCAAGGGAGACGATTGGATGCTGACAAAGTGAGTTATATCATCTGAAATCTATCTTTTATTATACTTTCAGAAGCAAAAGGAACATTTTCAACCAAGCAAATTAAATACTTCTTTTATATTGCACAAAAATTTATTCAATTATTAACTAGAAATGTCGGTAGTATGACAAATATAATGGGGCAAATTTATATAATATTTGGAATCATAAAAATTTATAACACAGAAAGCTTCATGAATGCGTTGGGATTTTAAAAGGTGAAGGGTAATTTTATTATAAGCATGTAATGGTGCAATGGTTATATTCAATAATCAAGATCATTGATCACAGAGTTTTTTCATGATTTATTCCTTGAAATATTTCTTTTACTAATTTTGATAAAATGAAGTATTTCATTGTACAAATCTTTCAAACATTGGTACAAGGAAATTATTAAAGTTTAATTTCTAATTTTCATACAAACAGATTCTGCATAAAAAAAAATATATATTTTCAATTTATTATTTGATTACTACAACAAATCTGGCTTAATTAGCTAGCAATTTCCTATTCTCAATATTTTCAGAAAACATTAGACTATTGTCAAAAGTATTTTGAGAATATTGTTTTAGATAAAGTATTGTAACAGTTGAAATACTATGCAGTGCTGAATAGAGCCAATAATATTTTATAATCATTGCATGTATTTCTAGAACTCTAGTCCAATGGTAAGCATATGTGTAA
>CM034349.1:135097022-135160393 GCA_019925275.1 Mytilus edulis
TAATGGGGCAAATTTATATAATATTTGAAATCATAAAAATTTATAACACAGAAAGCTTCATGAATGCGTTGGGATTTTAAAAGGTGAAGGGTAATTTTATTATAAGCATGTAATGGTGCAATGGTTATATTCAATAATCAAGATCATTGATCACAGAGTTTTTTCATGATTTATTCCTTGAAATATTTCTTTTACTAATTTTGATAAAATGAAGTATTTCATTGTACAAATCTTTCAAACATTGGTACAAGGAAATTATTAAAGTTTAATTTCTAATTTTCATACAAACAGATTCTGCATAAAAAAAAAATATATATTTTCAATTTATTATTTGATTACTACAACAAATCTGGCTTAATTAGCTAGCAATTTCCTATTCTCAATATTTTCAGAAAACATTAGACTATTGTCAAAAGTATTTTGAGAATATTGTTTTAGATAAAGTATTGTAACAGTTGAAATACTATGCAGTGCTGAATAGAGCCAATAATATTTTATAATCATTGCATGTATTTCTAGAACTCTAGTCCAATGGTAAGCATATGTGTAAGGTTTTCCTTTAACCGTGCTTTTTCTCCTCTTATAACTATTATTTCCTCTAAAGACAAATAGATAGATGCAGAGGTTTCCAAGTCTTCTATTAAAGGTTCTTTTGATGATTTTTTCTCTAATAATGCTTCCATATTTACAAAACTGATGGTAATTAATCACTAGTTAACACCTTAATCAAAGTATTTGTCCTGGTTTGAAAAATTTAAAAAACAGTCCATAGTGTACTATCATAGACAGATAATGTGTAAGAATTTTCTAACTTGATCTCAAAGACCTGAAAAGGATTTACAGCTGATTTCAATGAGTGTGTAGGCAAACGTAATTTCTTCAGTGAGCTTGCTTGATAGCTGAATAGTGAAGTCATTGTTAAGTTCGGTTAAGTACCCTTATTAAATAGTAGACTAGTCCGACAGATAATCAATTATTCTATCTGTAGGACTAGGCTACTTCGAAAGGAGGGTTGTATGCCTTACTTAACAATGACTTCACGGTTCAACCGTTCAGCTAGCAAGCAAGCTTACCAAAGATATTACCTTTTGCTACACACTCATTGAAATAGGCTGTTAAAATGATTGGATTCAAGGTTAAATACATTGCATGATAGTTCTCTTAATGTTAAACTCGTCTGAAAATTATACACAATAAATCAGTATAATCTGTTCAGAAATTCTTAACTGATAAATAGTCTAAATAGAAAGAATCAGGGATTAAGATTAAGAAATAAACTCCTATTTGAAGGGTATTTTTTACTCACTTTGTTTTGTACGTCTTATGTACTTATAATTATTGGTATTTTTGCAGGAGGTATGTAAAAGAAGATTTGAAACTTTAAAAACATGCTTCAGTACAGGTAGTGTGAAGTTTAGTCGTCACATAGTTTACCCGTTGAAGTAGAAAATTCCTTGTTGTTCCCTTTTATAGCTTTAGCTTGTAACAGTTAATAAGTAAATTTAATTAACAACTTTTAGTGTGCTGTTATGGCCATCCATATTGTATTATTACTTAAAAAAACAAAACTTTTGACAAATTTATAAACAAAGGTTTCCAAAATGGTAAAAATGTCTAGACTTGTCCATTCTTTAATTCATCCAAGCCAAATCTATGTCATGGATCAATGGTGCAGAACCCTGATTTATGAAATCATAGATGTGTACCTGACTTGCAGACAAAATAAAGCATATTACAGCTTGTGCTTGTAACGATATTAAAGCTAGTTAAATTCAAAAGTTCTTTTAGTTAAATATCTACAGAACCCCATTGTACAATTGTCTTAAAGTCTTTGGGAATAAATAAATTAGTTTTACTAGTTATCTTCATGTTTTTCACAAGTTTTAACATGAAGGAAGAATTGAAAAGAACTTCTACAAATGATGTTTGACAAAAATGTCTAATAAGATGCATGTTTTTACTTAGTTTTTCACCAGATTTTGATTCCCTGTCAAGTTTCTGCGTTTTCATTAGATTAGTTTTCTGATTAAGTCTGTGTCTTAGAAACCCATCATGATCACTTTTATGATTGATCCAAAACTTTTGAATCACTAAAATTCAACTAATCAGTATACATTTAATAATTGTATTAACTTTGGAAACCTCTGCACATGATTGCTGTTATTTATAGCATTGATATATTAAACAGGATTTTGTATGAGAGTTTAGCTATGAATAGATATTTTGTTTGATTTGTTGACGGTTTTTCCAAAGTAAATCTTAAATAAAAGTACTTTTTATCTTCAGATCTTCATTCTATTCTAGTGAACAACTTTTAAATTTTCAAACTACATTTCTTTAAGATTTCTTTTCTGGAAAATCGTGAAAGCTAAAACACTTGTTTCACAACTTGTGTCACATTGATTTTTGTTGTGTTGTGAAGCAAGTTTAACTGATGCCAGACTGCAAGCTGAATTGTTTATTTTTTCTTGCATAGCATTCGTGCACTCGATGTTTTATAGTGCTTTTACACATCACATATATTTTTTGTCTTCAGTTATATGATGATGTCATGTATATAAAACAGCAATTTTTAGAAATACATGTAGTTAAAAATGTACATATATGGAACATATTGTTTTAGGTGTTAGTGATAGTTTTATTTTTCATTTAATTGGATTTTCTTGTATTGTCTACAGATTAACATTGGAACCAGGCTAAACATTCACTTAGTGACCAATAGTTATAAAATTAACACCATTCTCTGATGTTTTTTTCAGGTGGTTTTTAACAGATATTTTTCTTTGTAGTAATATTTTTATGTATACAATGTATTCTTTTTGTAGATGAAAGGTTGATTATGATAGATCTGATTGAGAAAAAAATGCATGATTATATCAATATTTTCCTACTATTAAAAAGTATTGCATTTATTTCTAGTGTATGTGCTATTAATCTCCTAGTTGTTGTATGCTATGAGCTGTTTTCTAACCTGTTCATAGTCTACTTGTCTGTCTGATTTATTTACAAGGACAAGGTATTTTCACATTATACAAATTCATTAACACCTATAATTTACATTTAGCCCAAACTTTTTAGATTTTAGCACCAAGCAAAGACTTTTGGTATATACACTTCTCCTGTAGCACTATTATAAACTAAATATCCATAAAACACTCAAAAAGCAAGATTTTTATACACAAATTACATATTTTAATCAAGTTTCACTGCTGTTTTTCCTCAATATAAATCACATGCAACGACCTAAAGAGTTTTGAATAATTATGATTAGACCTTTCCTTCATTCAGGTTTCATCCAGTTGGAAAGATATCTTAAATAATTTAATCTTGAATAATTTAATGATATGAAAACAGTCCTGGAACCATGCTTCTTTTAGGAGATTAAATTTTTCCCTTAAATATGTGAAATAATGTTTTTGAATGATACCTTGATATTATTCTATTGTTCCTGTTATACAAAAGCATTGTTAATTTTGACAGATATGTGGAGTATCAATCTTGAGAGCTGGAGAAACAATGGAACAAGCCTTATGTGAAGTTTGTAAAGATGTACGCCTTGGTAAAATACTCATACAGACCAACTTTGATACAGGAGAACCAGAGGTAGGCATTAATGCTATGTTAAAATTATGTTCAATGTAACTGTAGAATCAGAGGTAGGAATTTAGGCAATATCAAATTGATGTGCAACACAGGACAGAAAAGAAAACTATCTGGTTAGATGAGAACTGCTTCCCCATTTATTGAAATATTGAAGGTGGTAGATTCGGGTTGATGTGGTTGAAATTGAAATCTTATTCCTATACAGTAAAAGTCCTTTGTATTCAACATTTAAATCAAAACTAAGAAGCCAGCTGCCTGCAAATGTAATCTGAGAACCTTATCCCTGAGTGATAATCAGGCTGATCAAATTAGGCATGACCCATTACCATATAATTGAGTTGCCTGTTCTTTCTGGAAGAAACCCTTTCGCCTGTATAAACAATACTTATTCTCTGCATAAGTTTTAATTAATAACAATTAACATAGAAAATAAGTTTATTCAAAGATAAAGTTAAACTTCCAAAGCAAATATTTGTACAATATCTATGAAAGAATTTAGTTAAGGTAATAATTGATTAAATAATGAACTAGTTTGTCTGTTGGTCTTTTTCTTCATTAACTATGGTGTTGTCAGTTTATTTTCGACTAATGAGTTTGAAAGTCCCTTTGGTATCTTTTGCCTATCTTTTACAGTATATATAGATTACATCCATTGAAATACAAAAAGCACTACAAACACAGCATAGCGAATAAATTGGAAAACTACATAGTGTAAAATAGGGCAAAAGGAACATCAGTATCCTATAAGAAAGGAAAATTAACAATAGGGATGGAAAAAATTATCTCTTTTCATTTAGATTGAATATAAAAGCGTAACGATTAAAAGTGTATATCTAAACTTATTGTAGTTGCATTACTTGAGGTTACCAAAGGACATAAAGGAAAGTCAGGTGATTTTAATGGATGCCACTGTGGCCACAGGAGCCGCTGCCATGATGGCAATACGTGTTCTACTGGATCATGATGTTCCAGAGGACAATATTACTTTGACATCTTTATTGATGGCTGAATCTGGTAAGTTAATCTTGATAATCATTGTAGAGGAAACACACGTCTGGCGTAGATAGAAACTTTAATCCTGGTATATATGATGAGTTTATCTATATAAAGAAACAAAACCTTAATGGGAAAAGTCTTTTCTACATAATTAATGTAAAGAGATATGTTGAATCTTTTAGATAAAAGTCTTTTAAATATATGTATCAAGAAAACATTGACTTGAAAATTATGTGAAGGTCAGGTAACATTGTCAGACAAATACAAGTATAACAATCATTTTTATGGCAAATTCTGTCTCAATTCTCATCTTTGTAATTATTTTTTTCAAATCATCCCTCTGAAGCTTCATTACAAATTTTAACCAAACTTTGGCTAAATGATACAAAAGGTATATGGTATAAAGTTTGTGTGTTTTTTTTTTTTTATATCTGTCCGTAAACAACCAACATGGCCACCATCGCTAAAAAATTGAATATAAAGGTAAAATGCTTTTGTTGACTTAAAACATGACAACCATAATAGATGTAGTAAATCTTACATGTAAAGATCTATTTACTATCTATTTTCATGAACACTTTCAGATGAACCCTTAAAGGAGTTATTCTCTTTGAAATATAATTTAGTCTTTATATGTGTCAAATTTTGATATATGACAGACAGGTGGAAGACACATTGTTCATTATCGGTAAATAAATGCTCTTATTTGATATTTGTAGGTGTTCACTCAGTTGCCTATGCCTTCCCCAAGGTTAAGATTGTCACAACAGCTGTTGATAAAGAAGTGAATGAAAAATTCCACATTTTGCCAGGAATAGGTATGCAAACTATGTTCATCTGTTACTGTTCATGTGATTTTTACAGATGCTCAATATTATCATATGCTATATCATGTGATCTTTATAGATGCTTAATATTATCATATGCTATATCATGTGATCTTTATAGATGCTCAATATTATCATAAACTGTGTCATGTGAACTTAACAGATACTCTGATCTTTAAAGTTTTTATTTTTAAGGAACTTTGGAGACAGATATTTTGGAACTGACTTTGAAAAGCTAGTACCAATAGACAGAACTCAGATGACAAGATGTTATTCAGAACCCGGATGTCGCGATGTAGAACAAGCAGAATAATAAAGAGAAGATTATTAAAAATAAATCATTCCTGCTGACATACATTTCAGGAAAGCTGGTTTTTACTGTTTTTTGGGGTTGTCTGCAGACCTTGTATGTTTATACACTGGTTGCTTGACTTGGCATTATCAAACTATTTCTCAGTCATTTTATTTAAGATTTTTAATGAAGAGATTCTATATGCATTATTAGTTTCAAAATATACAATTGTTAAAATGCTACCTAATTTTCACACATACTGCATAAAGTTTGTCTGTTCTAAAATCAAGTAAATCAGTGGAATGTGTTAAACAATCTTTATATAGTGCAGCAAATTTCGTTCATTGAAAGATTGGGGACCTTAAATATTTTGATGCTATGTTATGGTCATTTACATATCTTATAGGATTGGTATTTTATTTTTCTGATTTATTTTCTTTATTTACAAATTCTTTGCAGTTTTATTACTATTTTTTTTTATAATTAAAATTCTACCTAATAGGTAGATTTTTTACCAGCATTTCCCTACAGTAGGAATAATTGCACCAGTTAAAAATGCAAGAAACGGTTTGATGTGACAAGTAATGTGAATATAGAACATAATCAAATTAGAAAATACTCTCCACATGAACAAAAAATATAACATGTCACATAAAGTAATATGATCTCTGAAATTTATAATTTTTTACCTCATGGAGTCCATGTCCATGTCTCCAGCCAGTTTAAAGAAGCCTGACTTTACGGCTGTAGATATTGGTTTGAACATATTTAATAAAAGTTTTAGTTAAACTATCCACCAGAGACTATATGAAGTAGATGTAAGTACTATAGGTTGTATTTCATATATCAGATGACCTTTAATTACTTGCTATATGATATAATCATGATAAATTAGGAATTTACATTTTTAAACTATACTGAGATTAGTGCTAAATAAGTAGCAGACATTTATATTACTTGGTACATCTAGCAAAAAGGTATGTTACCATGACATATATTTAACACTCTCTCAAAAGGTATGTTACCATGACATATTTAACACTCTCTTAAAAGGTATGTTACCGTGGCATACATTACACTTCACTTACTTATATTAAGTTTTACATCACATACTAAGTGACCTGAAATCATACAAATATGTATGAAAATGGATCTGGGAGAGGTTACAATCACACAACTGACTATGATCTTAACTTATGTTTTAGTTCGAATCTCTAATACAATGTGATGTATTTTAAATGATTTGATGTAAAGATGCATTTTAAGGAGTATAGCAACAACCCACAAAAGAAGAAGATAACTTTGTCTTTTATTTTGCTCATCCCTGATTTATAAGTAGTTCAGTTCAACAAATATAAGTAACCTACATTTTAGTCCTTTTCATGTTGAAGTAAAATTATTTAAACTTAGGAAAAGTAGATTACCTTTGTTATAAAAAGATGCCAAGCATTATATTTGAAATATGTTACATTAACAATTAATGTTATTTTGTTTTATCATGTTCTGTTCAGAATAAGATTTCTACATTTTAAAAGTACCATTATGTAGTAAAATGTATATGAGCCCCACGCATACTCCAATGACTAATTTTCAATTTATTCCGTTATCTTTCTAGTGGATTATTCTATAAAAAAAACTTCTATCTCTGATATGCATTAAATGTAAGCAATTGCATCCATGCAGACCATGGCACATATTTTATAGCTCATTTGTTCTAGCATTGTTTTATCAAAATGACTACATGGAAATGAACAATATATAAATGGAAGATTTTGTATATATTTACTCTTTAATACTAGGTATATTAGAATAATGTCAGACCATTTTATTGGATCAATACTTTTTTTTTACATGAATTTATTGTATAATTGTTTGTGTGTATGGGGTTTTTTGGTTTGTCTTTTTGTGGAAGAGGGATGTCTTCACATGGATCCCCTATCATCTGTTCCTCCTGATTTTAAGTAGTAATTTGTAAGAACAAGATCAATTCAGTTATTTTCATACAATGATACCTCTTAACTGGTTTAAGATTATTATTTATGTCAATAAGATTATCCTTCATCATTAGTAAAGATATATGACAAATATCTCAACGTAGAAGAAACCAGAAATAAAAATATCTTACTATTATTCCCATTATCTGATCTATTATAAAACGAAGAATTGTAGAATCTCTTCATGTTCATGTGCATATCAATTGTAGGTGGTGCTCTTAAGCTATCTCTCAATGTTCTTAAACTAATTTGATGTCGATGGCAGTTGAACAGTAATCACTGTCAAATAATTCACAACAGGTCTTCAATATGATAAGCAGAGATTCATCTCCAAAAAATCATTTGATTTTTATGCTCTAAAATTTCGTATAGCATGCATCATTTTTCATGGAAATATTTATTGTTCCAAATCATTTTATTGAATAAAGGATATTATTGAAAAAGTCTGAGGCTTTAATTTCAGTTGTAGCAATCAGTCATTCTACTTTAATTTGCAATAGTAAATGTAAATTGGTTTACAATTGTAGGTATCAGTTGAATATAGCAATGTAACAATAATTTAATTATGACTGTTTAACATATGATTATGGGTTTTCAAAAATACCATTAAAGTCCATGTCATATTTTATTTTCCAAATATTTTGATTGTCAGAGACAATATCATAATTTATTACAGCAGTGTTTGTTATAATTCAATGTTTTGATATAATTTTGCTAAGTAACATGAACCTCAGAACAGATATGTAATCATCCTCACTTGTTTTCACATTTAATTGAACACAATGTATTTGATATATAAATTGAGGAATATGTTATATACGGTAATTAGTATAAAAAAAAGAATTCTATAAATACAGATTGTGAGTGTGTGTTTGTTAAGCTGAAGATTATAGTGTGCTTTACTTATATCCTTCTGGAGTTGAGGAAAGCTTTGCTTATATGTATCATTCTAGTGGTCCAGAAAACTTAGCTTATTTGTATTCTTTTTGGGGTGAGGGAAGCTTAGAACTGACAATTGAATTTTAATTTTAATCTCAGGCACATGTAACCCAAGTTTTATCTGAATTAAACCTTATTTTACTAATGGAAAGGATAGTGTCAAATTAAAATACCAAACTTGTTGCTTTCTTTTCAAATTATTTGGAAAACAATCCATGTATTTAATGATTGAGTGTATGGTCCTGTATTAAAAAATGATCAATTATACTCTTACTGTTGAATTTAGAACATAACAGGCCTTATTAGGTTTAAAGTCTTAGTTTTAGTATCAAACATTGTTTAGTATTTATGAGAAATCTGAGGAAAAGGTTTGCTAAAAGTCATCCTACCTCTAACCCACTTTTTAGTTATCTACACTTCATATCTGTCTCAATATACAAAGTCAAATAGGGTGTATTTTGTCATTAATGTTAAGATATGTTGCTATATTGACATCTTTGCTAGCCAAGGGTCATAATCCAGCCCCAAAAAAGAGGCGGCTGGATTGTAATCCTTGGCTAGCGTAGATATGGTATTGCAGAATTACATTTTTTTTTCAATGAAGAAACATGAATTTAAAATTAAACTGTCAATTGTTCTTGAACAATTGAGAGGTCTTTCCTTTCGTAATGTAAAATAAATGTTCAAAAAGACGTAGAATGTATTGAATAGCTTTTAAAACACACTGAAAATCCTTTAAATAAGGTTAAAAACACTAAATTCGCTATATGGGACATGACCTTGACCTTTGACCTTTTGACCTTTGTCAAGGTCATTAGTCCCCAATGTCATTGCTGAAGACCCCATGGGTCTTGGACCTTTGGTTATATAGAAAAAGCTGATTTAGTCTTTTCAGAAACCTAAAACAGGCTTTATGCCCCTTAAAAAAAGGTCAAATCTCTCCGGTCAAAATGTAACAAAGTTGCGCGGTAATGACCCAAACATTTTCCACTATTTAAAACTTCTGTAAGTATAATGGTTGCTGAGATTATCCCATAACAAGGTGTTAGGTCAAAGGTCAAGGTCAACATACAAATTTGACCTTGAGGTATTTTTCAAAGTCACATGAATTGATGATGAATGGTGAAGATCCTAGGTCTCTATGACTTACGGTTTCTGAGTTTTGGTGGTCCACCGACACCGGTTAATTTTCATAGGGGCATAACCCTACCAATGAGTCGTTGAATCTTTTCGATCCAAATGTAACGAAGAACTGGGGTCTGGTCCTGAACAAATTTCACCCTTTGTTTTTTTTCTACCTATTATGGTTACGGTGTTGGAACGATAACAAGGTTTTTTGGTTTCGGAGGGATTACTCCGAACCGACAAAATATTTCGACTAACAGGGTGAGTTCCAGATAGGTATTCATGACACCGATACAAAGTGTGAACATGAAAGCGACACGTCTTACGGTTTAGGCTGCTAACTTCGTCAAAGTTTGGCGGAAGAATAATAATAATAAACAGAAGAAATACAGTAAGGTCTTTCCCTTTTGTAAAAGGAAAGACCTTAATTAGATAGTCCGTAATTTGGCAACATATAACAACAGTACAATGAAAATACCACTGATCTTTATTGTGAGAATCTCTTTTTATTTAAAATTTAATCACAAATAACCATATACCTTTCAAATATTCTAGTCAAATGTTACTTGAACAAATTTATGCTTGGATCTGGATTTATTTCCATCAAATGACCCAATATGTTTAAAGTTTACTCTATAAAATGTGTCAATGTTATGCAATGTTTGCATGACCTATCTAAGTTTATATTACCTACCTTAGTTGTGTATGTATGGATGAACCTATGATATTACATACCAACGATTTAAAATGGACTTGAGAAGCATCCAAAGGGATATAATATAAGGTTTTTCAATGTTTTATTATACCAATCAAACAGCCTTTCAAAGCGTTGAAGATACATATTAGAGAAGCACATACTTTTCAAGATTGTCAACATTAATTTTCTGAGACTTAGAATGCAGCTTATGTCTGGTGCTTTTTGTAAATTTTTCTACGTTTTATCGGTTAAATATGTCATTCATGCTTGGGTGGTTCAAGGTTTATGTCACTGACTTTTTCATTGGTATTTGTTTATCGGAAGGGACTGTCTTTCTTTTTCTCGTTTTACCTTGTTGTACAACAGAAGAAAATTCATATGAGACATATTGACTTACCTGAAAACAGCCATTTGTGGAGTAAGATAATTTACAAACTTTGTTTATAGGTGACAGATAAATAATTTATAAGGCTGATAGCTCATGTAAAAATCAAGGCTCAAATATGTTACTCACCAGTAGAAATAGATTATTCATGACATGTTAAATAGTAGGGTTATTAGTCATTCCATACATTTAATTGAAAATTAACTCAATTCTTTATATATTACCCAATTGTTACTATAGATATATTTTATTTATGAATAACGAATGATTAATGTATACATTATAAGTTATATGGTTTGCTACTGACCCCCTACGGATCCATAGAGGGTAAGTAAAAGCCGGAGGCCGAATCCCCTATGGATTTTTTTCACCCTCTGGATCTGTAGGGGGTCAGTTGTTAACCGTATAACGAATTATTGCACGCTGGACTTTTTCTGCTGCGCTTTGTTGAAAAATAAACAATGAAACGCAACAACTTTAATGGATGATGTCACCATTAATGCGTCACGAACACCCTATGAAATTTACTAACCCCCTACCGATCCATAGGGGGTCACCATGTGACGACGTTAAACCAATCACAACTTGATATTTTACCAGCGGTGCGATAAAATAAGATATAAGCAATCTATCTATATGTTAAGATTGTTTTTTTATTATAAAAGTATAACACTCTTTGGTATGCATGCAGATTACCTACAGATACTTTTTTTAAGGTTAAATTGAATACAAAATATCAAAGTTACCTGTATTCAAGATTCAAATATACACAATTTATTTTAGTATAATCTCATCATATTATTATCTGGATGTTTTAATGCTCAATATGCCTTCTTCTGTTAAAAATTGAATGTTGTTTATTGTAAATTTGAGTTAATATGTGGATGTTTCATATGTAAACTGTATGGACTTTCTGAAAGATGTGTTTATTTTGACAAAACAGTGGTTTGAGTTTTATAAACTGATAGTTATTTTAAGTTTTTTTCTGTAAACTTCCTTCATTGTTACAATCTATTTTCATCTTGAAGAAACACACAGAGTGAAAGATTGTTCTCAAATTATACTTTACTGATATCAGATATCAGGTATTATCTTTACCATTTAGTGAATTTTTTTTATAATTGATAAAACAATGGCGTCTAGCTTACAAAATTATAAATCTGGTATCTTTAAGTGTTTGTAATGACACTCCATTACACCTTTGATACATTTTCACTTTGTCTTCTCCAGAATTGATTCCAACAATGTAGGAAGGTATAAATTTAATAATTCCAAAAATTGGAACAAATAGTTTTTGTTTGTTTGTGATGTAATTGAATTTAGACAATTTAGTATTCTTAACAGAAATTTAAAGAGAATCTGTAAAAATACAAGATAATTTTTTTTATTAAAGTAAGAACTGATCATTGGTTCAAAGCAATTGTTTTATGAGTATTCACTTTTCAAGTACAAGTCTATGTTTTACCAATTTAAACCATTGGATGTCATTTAATTTGATAGTTGAACAAATGAGTATTTTTTTAAGCACTTGTATTTTATGTATGAAATTTAAGTATACAATCAAATTGTTTATCTGCATAGGATCTGTCTTATTATTACTTGAATTATGTATAGCAAACAATCATACATTTGAAATTTTATGGATGTATAAGTGAGAAAAAAAAATTGTGAATGTTTAAACACATTTTAACTGATTTTGACCATGTATTTTTTTAAAAGAAGTATACAATATTCTTTGTGTCCTGTTTCTTTTGAAACAGATTGTTGCAAAATAAAATAAAAATATTGCTAATTTTGTCTTTTATTTTATTTGAACTTGCGTTTGATAGAGCATCATCCTAAACTTTTGAGTACACCAGGGGGAAAATGAATCAATAGTACTTAAAATGTTTTATACCATGCAGGTTATTTAATAGTTTATTTGATGCTGTTTATGAATTAATCTATGTAAAGATACTTTAGGTTTTTACTCCCTCATGCAAAGTTGAACATAAATGGATTTAGCTATTGTTTTTAGGTTCTTTTTGGTAATAAAGCTCCTCAACTGTCTTGGTTTTTATGCATTTTTGAATTTAGAATATTTAGACTGCTTGGAAGAGTGGATTTGGTATTTGTTTTGTGTTGTCATGTTTTACAGTACAGGAAAAACAAATATGGCAGACAGGAACAGACACATAAATAGGCTGTGTAAGGTAAGTCTGTTAGCTGAACTCTCCCTTTAACCTTGTGCAGTTGTATCATAGTACAACAGAAGAAGAAACTAAAAATATCAGTTGGAAGTGGCTTGACATAAATAACGATAATAAATGAATTTGGCATTATGTACAAACGAGGACATAACATTAGCCCTATAAACCTACATACAAGACATAACAATACATTAAGTAATAAGTATGCAATAAGTTACATGACACAAAATGGAGCATGGTGATAATATGCAGATTAAGAGCATGATAATGAAAGTTATTAAAATTAAAAGGCATAAAACAATATAAACTAAGCATGATTAGGGAGATGATAAAATGTATAACATTAAATATTATAATTATAGAAGAGGGTGAAAGATACCAAATGGACAGTCAAACTCGTATATTAAAAAGAAACTGACACCACCATGGCTAAAAAAGAAAAAGACAAACAGAAAAATAATAGTACACAAAACACAACATATAAGATATGATCTAAATTGTCAAAATCAAACATGATATATTAATGAACAATTTGCACAAATTGTGCACTTACAGTATTTACATGGCATGTTTTTGAAACATTTATAAACTAACTGGAATTATCAATTTTTCTGAAGTTATCAGGTAGTTTCAATAAACCCACCCAAACATACCAAGCATGATATGTCAGGGGCGTGTCCAGGATATTTTAAAGGTGAGGCGTAGAATAAAATATTTCGCCGAGCGAAGCGAGGCGAAAAATTTTTTGGATCTTTTTTGGGCTTAAAAACATAAAATAATAGAGAATTGCACTAATGTAACGGTTCCTGACTTGGAGCATGTATATTTTATAGTTAAAGTGTCAGGGTGTGACATTTTTTATGCCAAGTTCTCTCCATTAATTGTCTATGGTATATTAAAATGATTGGATGGATCTTAACAGCAGTAGAGAGGGGGATAGGACCTTTATCGGGACTCCGGGAACGGGTGTTTTAAGCTCGGGATTTCGGGATTGACCCTTTCGGGATCCGGGACACGTTTTTTTCGGATTTCGGGACGTCGGGATTTACTTTATTTAAATTCGGGACCTCGGATTTCGTTTTTTAAAGTCCGGGATTTCGGGATTAGGACCCCTCCTATCCCCCCTCAGTAGACCAATAACGAGAAATTCCAAACTCAAGGGTATAAGGAGTAACCAAGATTTTATGAACGAGAAGCGTGATTACGGTTGAGGGTCCATGGGGAAGATCAGAAGCTCCTGAATTTCAACAATTTAGCATCAAATTATGAAGTAATCCCTCTATTTTTTATTAAGTTCGGGTTTCGTTGAACGACACACATGATACAAGACAAATAAACACTGAAGAATAAAGTTCTTTCGTTCTGAGTATTGCTTTAATGTGGAATATAACATATTTCTAGTATAACTAGCAGATAATAACGATATTTTTTTTTATTTTTTTATTTATTTTTTTTTTAAAGGGGGGGCGTACGCCCATTACGCCCTTACCTGGACCCGCCCCTGTATGTACAATTAATTAATGACTACTAAGTCGCAGCCAGTTTCAACTAATAAATAGACCAGAACACCTGAAACGAATTTTGAGTTAAGATGCTCTAAATATTCTGAAAAGTCCAATTACTTTCAATGCCAAAATATAAGACAAACCAATTGAAGTTTAAAAGTATTCCGAAATAAGTGGGCAAGTGTTGTCAGTTCACCAAAGCTAATTTTTCATCTTATTGTAAAAATTTGTATAAAATGTAAAATCACAAAAATACTCAACTCGGTGGAAAATTCAAACAGGAAAGTCCCTACTCAAATGGCAAAATCAAAAGCTCAAACACATCAATTGAATGGATAAAACTGTCATATTCACTGGCATTTTCTTATGTAGAAAATGGTGGATTAAACCTAGTTGTATAGCTAGCTAACGCTCTCACTTGTATGACAGTCACATCAAATTCCATTATATTGACAACGATGTGTGAACAAAACAAAAAGACAAAATAGGTAAAAATGTCAAAAATAATAATTAAAAAGTTTTTGAATGTCCCCTTTGTATCTTCTCTCCTTGTTCTGTTCATTTAATACTAACAACATTTAATGTATCGTCTAATTTGGATTTAAGGGAGTACTCTTTGCCGAAACACAGGTCAGTTTAACATCTTGAAGTTTGTTCCTTTTAACTTAAGCAAACCGATTATGTTGATAAGTTCGTCTATCTGAACAAAGTAAATTGTTTATGTTTATTCTTATCATGAAAAGTATTTTTTTCCCTGAATAATTGAACTTTGCTTTTGTTTGGATTACAGAAAACTTAACGTAGTAATGAACGAAGACAGCTATCCACTACAATCAATGATTAAGTATGATCAACATTCAATCTTCAACATGTATATGAATCCAAATAAACTATTTGACGAGTAAAGATACTTGGTAAATCGTTTACTCGACTGTACCTGTATCGAGGTGATCAGAACATGGGATACAATATCACACACACACACATAAAAAGCAAAGTATATAAAACTACTAGTATATAATAGAACACAAGCACCGACAAAAAAGACAGGGATATACCTAGGGGTCTTGAAGGCTAAAAATGCTCCTGCACCACTAAATATCTGTTATTACGGATGCCTACAACAAGTGAAATATCAAGGATAAGGGATGGGGTAAAGAGGAGATAATTGCGAATATGTCAAATTGGATTATCCTTTTATCATCTGTAACATATAGATACTCCATTACGGTCAACCCGATTCTGTAACACTTCCAACGAGTTACTTCAAGTGTACCATTTGTGACCTTATATTCCTCGCCATACTAATTTTTTCTATAAAAAAAAAATCCCGATAGGAAATGAAAGTTGCATGTATTGTTTCGGTTGAGACATATACACTGCAAGCACTTGATGTCCGAATGTCTGATTAATGGAAATCTCACAAAATCTACTGGATTTTTTTGGTTCAATATCCAAATCTGAGTAAACACGCTGGCAAATTTCTATGTGTATAAGGAATTAACCAGATCTTATTGCAATTGTCGTATCCTTCATTTCATTTGGGAGATATTTTATTGACATGTTTACAAAACTGGATTGTTCAGTGAAAAAAAAATATATATGTAGTGGTACGAAAAGCAATATGAGTTTTCGTTTCTTTTTGTTTTAATTGAGAAGACAATTTCTAAGAAGAAAAAAAACTACATTTTGAATAGACATATATGCCTATAAGCGATGACTTATAAGATGTTTGGCTCCAGCGTTTATAAGAGTGGTTAGTCAACTGAAAAGCACAAGAAGTATAATTTAATAAACATAAAATTAAATCAAAAAATAAGAAAGCAATGAATAGGGTTGTTTAATTTAATACATGCATTTTTGTGCTTCTTTGTTTAATATTTGTTTGTTTTTATTATCATTAATAATTATCAAAGGTATAAGGATTATAATTTAATAATCAAGATGCGGCGTTTCGTCTACATAAGACTCATCAGTGACGCTCAGATCAAAATAGTTATAAGCCAAACAAGTACAAAGTTGAAGAGCATTGAAGACCCAAAATATTAAAAAAAAAATGTGCCAAATACGGCTAAGGTGATATATTCCTGAGATAAGAAAATTCTTAGTTTTTTTCGAAAAGGGTTGTTGGATACTTGTACATCCAGTCATTATTGAATTTGTTAATGATATTCTAGTATTCTTGAATTTCATTTTTGCCAATGTGTTTTGTCTATATGTCTTTTTGTTGTTACTTCGCAAACGTGTATGTTGCTTATCATTCATTTTTGCTATGTGCTTTGTCAATATGCCTTTTTATGTTTCTTTCTTACATATATGACGTGGCTCTGTACGTATACATCTCGTTATTGTGTTATTGTACTATAGTAAATTTGTGTATTCTTGTCTTTAATTCTTGTGTAGCGATTTTAGTTTTGACAGCTTAATTCATTATTATGTAAGAGGTCTTTCTTTTTAATACACTCGGGTTAAATTATATTTCAATAGGGTACAGTCTGCTAGCTATTTTATCTATGTGAACGCCAGAACGGTGTCTAATTCATTTAAATTCACCACCCGATACACCATCTTTGGAACCGTCAGTGTACCGCCTGTAATTATGTATATAAGGGGATGCGAGAGAGATCAGAGAGAGGGGAATATAGATAGTTAGTTAGAAGAGTTTAGATGATAGTTAGAGAACGAGAGGACAGTGATATTGTGTTAGTGAGCTCGGGATTATTGTCCATCTGTTTTATAATGTTGAACTATAATACCATATATTTAACAGATTACATTGTGATTTGAATTGAGAATGTGTGTTGTGGTTTGTTTTCTTTGTGCCATTTGAACATGGATTTTACGTATTTCTACGCCACCTCAAAATAACACATAGACAAACAAGAATTCATTAAAAAAAACCGACAACGCTACACTTGTTAATATGCATTGTCTAAATGCCATTTTGTGCTTCTTTGTTACATATTTGTATGCTTTTTGTTAGTGGTTAAGATTATAACACCATGTTGACTGCTGTATTTTTTACTTTTTACTTATGTCTGTTTGTTTTGTTGACGCATCGTAGATGATATGATGGAATTTGATGCGACTGTCATACAAGTGAAAGATTTAGCTAGCTATAAAACAGGTTCAATCCACCATTTCCTGCATAAGAAAATGCCTGTTTTAAGTCAGGAATATGACTGTTGTTATCCATTCGTTTGATGTGTTTTATCATTTGATTTTGTCATTTGATTGTGGAGTTTCCGTTTTGAATTATCCTCGGAGTTCAGTATTTTTGTGATTTTACTTTTTACTTATCAGTCTTGTTTAATTACTATTTCTATGACGAAATTTACAAAGTTATTTTTAACCTTTCTGATAATAATAATAGTTTTCCTCTTTTAAACATAATTGACATTTTTTTAGGACAATAAATATACATTTAAATCACATCAGATATTTTATGAAATAAATATGTATCAGAAACGTATGAAATTATTGTTCCATTTAAGTAATTTATTATTGACTCAGAGTCGTCAAAACATAAGCTCATATGTTAAAAAAATAAAGATTCTATGCAAGTTCAAATTTATGTACAAGATTAGGAAAAAATAAATGATTGGTCTTTCCTTTTCAGCCATAGTGTTGTCAGTTTGTTTTTTTACTTGTGGGTTTGGAAGTCCCTCTGGTATCTCTTACATCTCTTTAATAATATATACAGGATGAACCTTGATTTAAATATCACTATTAAAAGAAGTCCAAACTTACGGAAATGAAAGGTAGATATTTCTCTTCACGTCTAATCTATTGTTGTTTAATTGCCCCTTCATTAAAAAAAAACCACATGATTAGACCATATTGAGAAATATGTCTCTGATATGAAATTACTTATAACATCTACTACGGCTTGCAAGTAATAACTGTAACATGGCAAACATGAGAGTTTGGATGGATGGTCCTTACTTTCTGTCATTCTATATTATAAATTCGATCTTTACTATACAAATCCTTGATTTTGCTATTAAAAAATTTAACTTGATTAGAAGATTTACTTACTCTGCCCCATTCATTTCTGTAATCAGTATTTTATTATCAATTTTTGATTGTCCACCGGTTTTTTTTTCTATTTTTTTTTTCTATTCATTTTTAGCTCACCTGGCCCGAAGGGCCAAGTCAGCTTTTCCCATCACTTGGCGTCCGGCGTCCGTCGTCGTCGTCCGTCGTCCGTCGTCGTTAACTTTTACAAAAATCTTCTCCTCTGAAACTACTGGGCCAAAATTAAACCAAACTTGGCCACAATCATCATTGGGGTATCTAGTTTAAAAAATGTGTGGCGTGACCCGGCCAACCAACCAAGATGGCCGCCATGGCTAAAAATAGAACATAGGGGTAAAATGCAGTTTTTGGCTTATAACTCAAAAACCAAAGCATTTAGAGCAAATCTGACAGCGGTAAAAGTGTTTATCAGGTCAAGATTTATCTGTCCTGAAATTTTCAGATGAATCAGACAACCTGTTGTTGGGTTGCTGCCCCTGAATTGGTAATTTTAAGAAAATTTTGCTGTTTTTGGTTATTATCTTGAATATTATTATAGATAGAGATAAACTGTAAACAGCAATAATGTTCAGCAAAGTAAGATTTACAAATAAGTCAGCATTACCAAAATGGTCAGTTGACCCCTGAAGGAGTTATTGTCCTTTATAGTCAATTTTTAACCATTTTTTCGTAAATCTTAGTAATCTTTTACAAAAATCTTCTTCTCTGAAACTACTGGGCCAAATTAAACTAAACTTGGCCACAATCATCATTGGGGTAACTTGTTTAAAAAATGTGTGGCGTGACCTGGCCAATCAACCAAAATGGCTGTCACGGCTAATAATAGAACATAGGGGGTAAAATGCAGTTTTTGGCTTATAACTCAAAAACCGAAGCATTAAGAGAAAATCTGACAGGGTTTAATTGTTTATCAGGTCAAGATCTATCTGCCCTGATGTTTTCACATGTATCGGACAACCCGTTGTTAGGTTTATACTGTCCTGAATTGGTAATTTGAAGGAAATTTTGCCGCCGGTTTTTTGTTATTATCTTGAATATTATTATAGATAGAGATAAACTGTGTACAGCAATAACGTTCAGCAAAATAAGATCTACAAATAAGTTCACATGACCAAAATAGTCAATTGACCTCTTAAGGAGTTATTGCCCTTTATAGTAAATTTTTAACATTTTTCATAAATTTTTTGTAAATTTTTCGAAAATATTTTCCACTGTAATTACTGGGCCAAGTTCATTATAGATAGAGATAATTGTAGCAACAAGAATGTTCAGTAAAGTAAGATCTACAAACACATCACTATCACCAAAATACAATTATATCATGAATTTATCCGTGTCCATTGTTTAATATGCACAAGACCAAGGTGAGCGACACAGGCTCTTTAGAGCCTCTAGTTCTGTATTCTGATATTTTTTTCTATTGTAATCCTCATTTAGACCTTCAAACATGAATCAATGAACTATTTTCAAAAGAGGGACGAAAGATATACCAAAGGGACAGTCAAACTCATAAATCTAAAACAAACTGACGCCATGGCTAAAAATGAAAAAGATAAACAAACAACAGCACACACGACACAGCATAGAAAACTAAAGAATAAACAACAAGCGATGTTTTACAAATTCTACCAAAGGTTACTGTAACCAGTGGGCCATTCCAGTTAATATCTGCTAAGGGGGGATGGATGGTCCTTTCTGATCGAGGGGTGAAAAATGTATGTATGTACATCTTAGGGGTGAAATTTTTTTTTTTCATCTGACAGGTACACTTATGCGCAAAAATCTTCTGAGGGTCTTGGCAGCAGTAAATAATTAAAAATAATTACATCTTAGGGGTAACAAAAATGCCTATGTCAGATCTGATGGGTACTTTGAAATGTAGACAGTTTCGTATCATGCATTATCTGGTATTGTTTTTAAAATTCTGATGGGTACAATCCTTGCAGTAAAAAATTCTGATAGGTCATTTCTTTCCATGAAAGCCCATCCACCCAACATGAACAGGAACTCTTCATCTGATAGGTCTTATTTTTTTTTTATATCTGATAGGTAGTTTTTCATGATGTTTTTTTTCCTAATACGTATAAAAAAAATTCTCCCCATCCATCCCCACCTGTCAGAAATTAACTGGAATGGCCCAGGGACATATCGGTTGGATTATCCATTTACTGCTCTCAGCTATAACTTATCTTTAAACTGTTTTCACTTAAAAAGTAAGAAAAAATATATATAATGTTTCGGAAAAAATATTGTTCTTTTCCTGGATTGGCTCTGAGACTTATACATAAAATAATTTTCGAACTTTTTTTGTTCGCATACTCTGATAATCGGAGGAAACCAGAAATTATTTGACTATGGTTTTTATAAAGAGTCAGTATAATTTGTTATTTCTCAAAAAAATGTAATGGTCTTCAACATCATTATTTTTGTAACATTTACGAAACTATATTATATCAGAACGAGGCGCTGCCTAGCATTCCACAAACAATTCTACGAGCAAGTGTTCGAAGAATTTTATACTGAAAAGATTCGATATATTTAAAGTGACATATGGTTGAACCATAAGAATGCAGCTAAAACATATGAAAAACCTGCTGTCCCCACAGGTAAACTGCGTTACAAAAACTAATTAAAGAATTATTTGAGGACGTAGCTCTTATTTTTTTCAGATTTTTGGTCCTTCGAATATTTTTTAATAACTCAACTGCTACGAATTATTCTTTAAATAAAATAAGAAATTCTTTCCAAGTTTAGGTCGCAATAATTTTAAACAATATCTTCAGGTGCTGCTCCAAAAGTTGGAGCCAGAAATTTTGACAGCTACAAATGTAATTTTTTGTGGACAGTTTTGTCTTTTGACATGTTGTCATTGTACACATGAGTCGTGAAACATTTTAATGTATACAAGAGTGATAATCCAGTGCCAACAGCAACCTTCACTAAATACAGATTCCTACTTTAGAACTATTTAACTAAATTTGATACTGACAATCTGCAGACCTGCCAACTTTTAAAAATCCCCATGGGGGTTTTAGTGCGTGACCAGATTTTTAAGGGACAATTTTTGCGGCGTTTCTGTGTGCACTGTTTTTATGCCCCACCTACGATAGTAGATGGGCATTATGTTTTCTGGTCTGTGACTCCGTTGTCCGTCAGTCTGTGCTTCCTTTCGTTCGTCCGTCCGTTCAGGTTGAAGTTTTTGGTCAAGGTAGTTTTCGATGAAGCTGAAGTCCAATCAACTTGAAACTTAGTACACTCGTTGCTTATGATATGATCTTTCTAATTTTAAAGCCAAATTAGACTTTTGACCCAATTTCACGGTCCACTGAACATAGAAAATGAAAGTAGGAGTTTCAGGTTAAAGTTTTTGGTCAAGGTAGTTTTTGATGAAGCCGAAGTCAAATCAACTTGAAACTTAGTACACTTGTTGCTTATGATATGATGTTTCTAATTTTAAGCCAAATTAGACTTTTGACTCCAATTTCCACCGTCCACTGAACATAGAAAATGAAAGTGAGAGTTTCAGGTTAAAGTTTTTGGTCAAGGTAGTTTTTGATGAAGCTGAAGTCCAATCAACTTGAAACTTAGTAAACTTAATGCTTATGATATGATCTTTTTTAATTCCAAATTAGACTTTTGACCCAATTTCACGGTCCACTGAACATAGAAAATGAAAGTGGGAGTTTCAGGTTAAAGTTTTTGGTCAAGGTAGTTTTTGATAAAATTGAAGTCCAATCAACTTGAAACTTTGTACATATGTTCCCTATAGTATAATCTTTCTAATTTTAAAGCCAAATTAGATTATTACCCAATTTCACGGTCCATGGAACATGGTAAAGGATAGTGCGAGTGGGCATCCGTGTACTTTGGACACATTCTTGTTTACTCCTAAATTAGTCTCATGTCTCTTCTTTTTTCTTTTGGTATACTGATGATGATCTTATAATCTTTTATTTGCATGATTCTTGTACTTATTTTAAAATTGACAAAATAACTTAAGAATAGAGAAAAATGGCATTAAAAAATAAAGGATAGGAAAACCCCCCTTTTCCCCCTTCAAAGACCTTCTTATCTTTGGACCATGACTTAAAAGACCTTAATCTATCTATAATACTAAAATTACGAGGTCCAATTTGTCAGCCGTCATCACGTAAAAACGACGAATCAAAGAATTCAACTTTATATATAACTAATATAGTACAAAGGTGTAGATTAAAAATTACACCACTCCAGGCCCTTTTGTTTTCCACTTAATTAATATTGCCAATAATTAAGAAGTTCCGGGTTGAGTCTGATACCGATACCAATAGTATATTCACCTGTTACCTATTACCTTATTTGTACGTTCCACATCTGACAGGCGCACCACCAAACGGTGTATTCAGGATTAATATGCTAAATACACGGGTCATATTCACAGGGTTGACACTACTAGATTGTCAAATTGTTACCTATTGTAGCATTTTAATCAGTAAAACTTTCTAAGATAACAATACGAATACTAAAAATCTGGACTAAAATAAGGCGTATACATGTAGGTACAGTTTTCAATTTGTTAGCGGGCATGACGTAAAACAGCGAATCAAAGAATTCAACTTTATAACTAATATAGGACAATGCTGTTGATTAAAAAATATTCCATTCTAAGACCTTTTGTTTTCCAACTAATTAATACTACCAATAATTGATAAGTTCCAGTTCGACAGATTCAAACAGAAAGATTTGAAAGCAGAGAAAACTGTGTATCTCATGATAATCGGCATGACTTTATCAGATGACAATACTAATATCAAAATAAGGCTTGCGCATAGTTATTTACTTTAATTCAGTCACTGACCTGCGATATCACAGGTGTGTTCTAGTATGTCCTAAAGTGAGAAGGATAAATACAGATTTTGATTAAGTCTATCAGTATTAATGAGAAAATGGATAAAATTTGAGTTATCTTTCTTTGTGTTTGGAGGTACTCTTACCGGCGGAGGTTTATTCACAGTAGGAGAATACAAAATGGCGTTGATTTTAAATCACCAGACACGTCTGATTTCAAAAATTAAATGGATTTCAAGATAAACGATGTTTTTTAAGAGTTCATTACAGTTCTCATCTTTAAGTGAATTTCAATTTCGTTATGGAACCACGGTAAACGCTGCAAATTGTGCTCGTATGATAAATTGATTAAAAATGAAAGGCCAACTGACCGAATTTCTGTTTACAAATAATAATACTCATTGATTTTGAGGATTGTTATGACTCATCAGGTAATCCGATAACTTGCAACAACAAATTATGACACCTGTTGTGACCGTTGATTAGCGTAGGATTGTAAACTTGTCATTTTATGTCCCCAGGTAAAATTATAGATTTTTTAAAATTTATTAGAAAAACTTCAAAATCGGTATTAACCAAATAAATTTTTCTGGTATATTTTGTGAAATCAGGATTTTTTACTTGTTTTACAATCCTGATATCGGGATTCAGGTTGAAGGATGAAAATCGGGATAGTTGGCAGGTCTGAATATGTTTGGGTACCTAGCTGGTCCTGGTAGAATCCCAAGTGCCAATGTGCATGAGCTTTATAATTTATGGTATCTGGTTTATTTTAATAAAGCATGATTAAAAGTTATTTTTACTCAACATGAAACTTTTATATAAGGGGGCAAAAGATAATAGGAACAAACAAAATATTGGGGGAACAGACCCAGATTCCTTTATTACAATGGGTATAGAGAACCCAATTAGTCCTGACTGCTCTAAATAGTGCCAACTTGAAACCTTCAGTTGACTTTGGTGTCATTATTCTATCCTCAAGGTATAGTTTTTTCTTGAGAATATCTTACCTTTCGGCTTTGCAATGTTTTTACATGTTAAAACAGCCTTTTTTGCAGCAGACTATTTTGTAGAAAGGCACATGGGTGTGCTTTCAAATACAGTGTGTGTTCAATTTTTCTTATATATTTTACCCAAATAAAATATAAAAGCTCATTCCAAATGTCAACTTTGTTGTTGTGATCATGTAGGAACATTGAATAGATTTGACATCGTTATTACTTCTTGTTTTATCAATGAAGGTTTTAAAATTTAAATTTTTTGTTTATTTTCACAGGATGGGGCAGCCAAAGTCTGTGTTATTACCTGGTCACCAAACAACCAAAAGATGGCAGTGTGTACATCAGATAGAGTAATTTTACTGTTTGATGAACAAGGAGAAAAAAGAGATAAATTTTCCCTGAAGCCAGCTGATCCAAAGGTTAACTTTGTAGTTTCTCTTTATACTGTCTATATGTGTATTATTTTAGTCTATAATTCAGTTGAAACCAATCACCCAAAAAACATATAAAGATAAATTTGGAATGAAATATGCTTTCCAAAAAGTTTATCGGTATATACAAAACAATTTGAAAAATATAATAAGAGGTATTTATTTTCTGGATTCACTAATAATTACAAGGCTCAATTATTCTTAGTGGCAGTCTACCTCATTTTCTAGAAATCTTTTTACATGTATGTTTGAGCATTTATTTCTGATTAACATTATATATTTACACGTTGCTATTATTTCTTTATTATTTATGAGTCTTGCATTTTTTTTAAAAGAATATGAAATTCAACTAGATTTTGTTGTTTATTTCAGTATGGTAAGAAAAGTTACACTGTGAAAGGTTTAGCATTTTCTCCAGATTCCACAAAGATTGCTGTAGGACAAACTGATAACATCATATATGTTTACAAAATTGGAGATGATTGGTAAGAACATGCTTGAATATTTTTTGAGAATTTAGTATTATAGAACACTGAGTTGAGTTGTGTGGTCACCATTTGTGCCTAATGTTTTATGTCAATTATTGCGAACCCAATTGAACATTTCCATAGATTCACCTGATAAATACCTGTCCATTTAAACTTTTGGCAGTTCTATTGTCCCATTGAACAAATACAACAGGTATTGTTCTCTGTATAGTTTATTCACTCAGACCTTTAAATTTCTTCTAAGAGAAATCTATCACTCATTGATTAATCTACCAGAGTAAAAAGTTTATCTGCTAAATTGATGGAAATTACATGTTTCACATAAACAAAAATGCTTGTGATTTGATGTTTATTAAAATAAATTTTTTTTTTTTTTTAATTTGTCCAAAATAAATAATAATTTAATCATAAAAAGTTTGTTTTAAAAAAAAAAGTGTTGTTCGTATGAAAATTTGCATCTTTCAGTTTTTGTTTAGTTATAGAATACTTTTTAGAAGGCCTTAATATATAAACATCAACATTTTTAGGTTTTTTTTATCAATTTTTTTTTCGAAATAGGAATAATGTTGATGTTTTTGTCAGAAATCAACTTTTATTAATGTTTGAATCAGTGTTTACAATCAACAGATTGAAAATATAATACATTCAAACTCAATCATATACAGTTTTTTATAAATAGTAAACATGTTATTTCCATCTAATTTAGCAGTTAATTTTTTACTCAGGTAGATTAATCAATGAGTGATAGATTTCTCTTAGAAGAAATTTAAAGGTCTGAGTGAATAAACTATACAGAGAACAATACCTGTTGTATTTATTAGATGGGACAATAGAACTGCCAAAAGTTTAAATGGACAGGTAACTATCAGGTGAATCTATGGAAAGGTTCAATTGGGTTCGCAATAAATGTAAAAGAAAGAAATAGAAGACAACAAAAACCCAATTCCTGATTTGGAGCAGATACATTTTAATCAGGCTGTTAAAATGAAATCATGCTACCCTACCCAAAATATCAATTGTTGTAAATCTTTTTTCTGTTTAGCCAAAAAAATTTAATTCCTTAACTTAATTACTCTATAAATAAGATTACAAGGATAATCAAGGTGTAAAATAACACTTCTACTAAACTTTGCATGGAACCATTGGTACCTATTGATTATTCAGGGGATATGATTAAGTTAGTGTAATAGATATATTTAACAATTAACAATCTGCATTAATATTTCAGGGGCGAGAAAAAGGTGATCTGTAATAAGTTTGTTCAACAGAGTGCTGTGACTTGTATGATGTGGCCTCCTGAACAACCTATTGTGTTTGGGCTGGCTGATGGAAAGGTATAGCTGCCTCATTACCAACTTTCTCTTCTTGTGAGAATATATTGTCATCCAGTAATTGATAGAAAAATAATTCATACACTCATGTAAATATTTTTGTTCTCATGCAAGTTGAAACAATAAAACAAAAGGTGATGTTTTTCAACTGATACAAGAAACTTTTAAAAACAGATGAAAAAAAGACTTGGTTAATTTGAGCACTTGGATCAGGAAATACTGTAAATGCTCTTGAGTAAATTAATTTGTGTAAATCATTTATTCTTTGACCAAACACCTGTTAAACTTGAGTCACATTCCTTGTCCTCAAATGGTAAAGTTATACTGGTTTCCTACACAATATCTTAACCTGGGATTATCCAGTAATTTCTTTAAAATTGCTAATGCGAAAATTATTTGATTATAATGTAGCTGAATAAATCTAAATTATTTTAGAAAACTTGCACTGAAAAAAGTTCCTTAACATGTAATCTGAATATTGTAGGTGAGATCTGCTAATATAAAGACCAACAAGTCCTCCACTATTTATGGCACAGATTCGTATGTTGTATCTCTAGCCTCTAAGTAAGTTTTATTATCGAGAAAGAGACTGATTATTGCATGTAAATAGTAACAGTCAAAGACACTACTAATCAAATATTTATAGTAACAGAAAGAGACTACTTATTAAATATAAATTGTTACAAAGCATCTTTCATGTTCTTCGGTAAGTTTATTGTGAGATCCTATATAACTGGTTTTAGTAGGACTGTTTGTTTCTTTTTAATTTATTCCCACTGTTTATATTAGAATATTAAACATGTAAAAAGAAGTGAAGGAACAAATGTATAAAAAGCATGTTATTTAATTTGTTTTTACCTATAGAAAATCAAAGAAATTATATTTTAACTAGCCTATTTGATATTCACATTTCAGTCCTTCAGGAAAAGGTTTCCTGTCAGGCCATGCTGATGGTGCTATTGTCAGATATTTCTTCGATGACGAAGGATCTGGTGACACGCAGGTATATATCAGCAGTCATTTTTTACATGAAATTACATGAAAATGAAAAAAAATCATAAGCTTAGACTCTTAAGCTAAAAATAAATTTACATCAAATCTAGTCTACGCCAGATACAATGTAAATGCAGTTTCCAATTCTTGTGTGGAATGATAATTAAATTAAACAGCAACTGATATTGAAACATTTAACAGCTATATTAATATAAACATTTGCAGGGAAAGATCAGCACTCATCCATGTCCACCTTATGCCCTGGCTTTCTCCCAGAATTCCATAGTAGCAGCAGGTTGTGACAAGAGAATTATTGCTTATGGACGTGATGGACGTAGTTTTCAGCACTTTGATTTCTCTCGTGAAGATGATGAACATGAATTTACTATTGCTGTATGCAGTCCAAGTGGCCAGTCGGTTGTTGTTGGCAGTTTTGACAGGTAAAATAGTGATTCTTTTATTTAGCCGTATTATTTGAAATCACTCTGTGGAGATACATTAATTCATGATTGTTTTTAGTTTTCTTGGATAATAAACTTCTAACAAAAACTCATTATTTTAAATAACCAACCTTTAAAATTTACCAGGCAGTAGATAGATATTGTTATTAACATGGTTTAGTAATTGACCACTTTTGATTGCAGGTTGAGAGTTTTAAACTGGAGTCCAAGGAAACAAACGTGGGATGAACCTAAAAACAAAGATATAAAAAATCTGTACACTGTCACAGCTCTTGCCTGGAAGAAGGATGGATCCAGAGTTACTTGTGTAAGATAATTTTTTTCTTTCTCGATTATAATGAGGTGGAATGTAATTAATTAAATTTTGTATTAAAAACTCATTTTATATTCCTTCTTTTTAATATGATATTGGATATAATTTTGGATAATTTTTTTAAGTAAACCACACAAATAGGATTTATCAGTAATAGTAATACATGAAGATGAAATGATGATATACTATCACAAAACAAATATTTTCTAATCTTACATATTCAAAATATTGGTATGATATAAATGATGTTTGTTTTTCAGGGTACATTATGTGGAGGTGTAGAACTGTTTGATTGTTGTCTAAAGAGAACCATTTACAAGAACAAGTTTGAAATGACACATGTTGGACTTAGCCAGGTTTGTTTTGGATATAACTTTGGTTTTGTTTTCTATTAATATTAAACTTGATCAGATTTGGTTAGCATGTTTTCTTTTCAAATTTTGATACACAATATTATGCTCCCTGCTAAAATAGTAAAATAGTGACGGAAATGGTCAGTTGACCCCTTTAGGAGTTATTGCCTTTTATAGTCAATTTTTAACCATTTTTCATAAATTTTAGTTATCTTTTACAAAAATCTTCTCCTCTGAAACTAGTGGGCCAAATTAATCCAAACTTGGCCAAAATCATCTTTAGGGTATCTAGTTTAAAAAATGTGTCCGGTGACCCGGCCATCAAATCAAGATGGCCGCCACGGCTAAAAATAGAACATAGGGGTAAAATGCAGTTTTTGGCTTATAACTAAAACTAGAGGCTCTAAAGAGCCTGTGTCGCTCACCTTGGTCTATGTGAATACTAAACAAAGGACACAGATGGATTCAAGACAAAATTGTGGTTTGGTGATGGTGATGTGTTTGTAGATCTTACTTTACTGAACATTCTTGCTGCTTACAATTATCTCTATCTATAATGAACTTGACCCAGTAGTTACAGTGGAAAATGTTAGTAAAATTTTACAAATTTTGTGAAAATTGTTAAAAAAAAATGACTATATAAAGGGCAATAACTCCTTAGGGGTCAATTGACCATTTTGGTCATGTTGACTTCTTTTTAGGTCTTACTTTGCTGTACATTATTGCTGTTTACAGTTTATCTCTATCTATAATAATATTCAAGATAATAACCAAAAACAGCAAACTTTCCTTAAAATTACCAATTCAGGGGCAGCAACCGAACAACAGGTTGTCTAATTCATTTGAAAATTTCAGGGCAGATAATTTTTTTTATCCATGTCAGATTTGCTCTAAATGCTTTGGTTTTTGAGTTATAAGCCAAAAACTGCATTTTACCCCTATGTTCTATTTTTAGGCGTGGCGGCCATCTTGGTTAGTTGGCCAGGTCACCGGACACATTTTTTAAACTAGATACCCCAATGATGATTGTGGCCAAGTCTGGATTAATTTGGCCCAGTAGTTTCAGAGGAGAAGATTTTTGTAAAAGATAACTAAAATTTATGAAAAATGGTTAAAAATTGACTATAAAGGGCAATAACTCCTAAAGGGGTCAACTGACCATTTTGGTCATGTTGACTTATTTGTAAATCTTACTTTGCTGAACATTATTGCTGTTTACAGTTTATCTCTATCTATAATAATATTCAAGATAATAACCAAAAACAGTAAAATTTCCTTAAAATTACCAATTCAGGGGCAGCAACCCAACAACAGGTTGTCCAATTCATCTGAAAATTTCAGGGCAGATAGAACTTGACCTGATGAACAATTTTACCCCATGTCAGATTTGCTCTAAATGCTTTGGTTTTTGAGTTATAAGCCAAAAACTGCATTTTACCCCATGTTCTATTTTTAGCCATGGCGGCCATCTTGGTTGGTTGACCGGGTCACCGGACACATTTTTAAAACTAGATACCCCAATAATGATTGTGACCATGTTTGGTTTAATTTGGCCCAGTAGTTTCAGAGGAGAAGATTTTTCTAAAAGATGACTTAAGATTTACGAAAAATGGTTAAAAATTGACTATAAAGGGCAATAACTCCTAAAGGGGTCAATTGACCATTTCGGTCATGTTGACTTATTTGTAAATCTCACTTTGCTGAACATTATTGCTGTTTACAGTTTATCTTTATCTATAATAATATTCAAGATAATAACCAAAAACAGCAAAATTTCCTTAAAATTACATATTCAGGGGGAGCAACCCAACAACGGGTTGTCCGATTCATCTGAAAATTTCAGGGCAGATAGATCTTGACCTGATAAACAATTTTACCCCATGTCAGATTTGCTCTAAATGCTTTGGTTTCAGAGATATGAACCAAAATCTACATTTTACCCCTATGTTCTATTTTTAGCCATGGCGGCCATCTTGGTTGGTTGGCCGGGTAACGCCACACATTTTTTAAACTAGATACCCCAATGATGATTTTGGTCAAGTTTGGTTAAATTTGGCCCAGTAGTTTCAGAGGAGAAGATTTTTGTAAAAGTTAACGACGACGGACGACGACGGACGCAAAGTGATGGGAAAAGCTCACTTGGCCCTTCGGGCCAGGTGAGCTAAAAACCAAAGCATTTAGGGGAAATCTGACAGGGGGTAAAATTGTTTATCAGGTCAAGATCTATCTGCCCTAAAATTTTCAGATGAATCAGACAATCCGTTGTTGGGTTGCTGCCCCTGAATCGCTAATTTTAAGGAAATTCTGCTGTTTTTGGTTATTATCTTGAATATTATTATAGATAAAGATAAACTGTAAACAGCAATAATGTTCAGCAAAGTAAGATTTACAAATAAGTCAACATGACCGAAATGGTCAATTGACCCCCTAAGGAGTTATTGTCCTTTATAGTCAATTTTTAACAGTTTTCATAAAATTTGTAAATTTTCATTAACATTTTCCACTGAAACTAATGGGCCAAGTTCATTATAGATAGAGATAATTGTAAGCAGCAAGACTGTTTAGTAAAGTAAGATGTACAAACACATCACCATCACCAAAACACAATTTTGTCATGAATCCATCTGCTTCCTTTGTTTAATATTCAAATAGACCAAGGTTTCCCATTCTTAACTAAAACCAAACTTATACCAAATGAAGTGAAATATAAGGGGAAAACTGATTTTGGGATTTGTTAAACTTCATGGTCGCTTTTACCAATTTATCAATTGGCTTTTTTTTTTAACCAAAAGTTTTTTGATAAAATCTTGAGTTCCTCAATTTAAAGGAAAGTGCTGTTAGAAAATATAAAGGGAAGTAACAAAGGTCAGGGACTCAAAGTTCATGGTCACTTACTACAGATTTAGATTCTCGCTATGTATTGTATGGGCCATTATATTTTCTGGTTTGTATCTATCCATAAAAACTGTGATTTTTGTCAATACCATATTTGTTGCTTTATATATTTAAGACTTTACCATATTGCATATGTTCACACACATAAAAACTTTTTTCTTTAGGTTATTGTAAAGAATATGTCAAGTGGTCAAAGAGTTGTTTTAAAATCTCATTATGGTTATGAGATTGATGAAGTTAGAATCATGGGAAAAGACAGATACCTTATAGCTCATACATCAGATACCATCCTGCTTGGAGATTTACAGAGCAACAAACTTAGTGAGGTGAGTAAAGGGTAGATTGCACACACATCATATACCATGCTACTATGAGATTTACTGATTTATAAACTGCTATCCTGTTGTTAGACTAAAAGAGAAAGAGGTAGATCACTTGTACATCACATACTATTCCTAATTGAAATCTACATCAAATATTATTCTAATTGGAGATCTACAAAGTAACAAAACTTATATATAATTATGAGATGAGTAAATTGTAGATATCACATGACAAATATCTCTCTATAATTCTATTAGAAGATTGTTCAATTATTGAAAAACAAAAAAATGTGTAAGTTTTACTGGTTTTGTTTTTGTTTGTTTATTTTTTTAAATTCTGAATTATTCTTTTTAGGCATGTGACGTTTTTCTTTAAGGGAACTGTTTTTAGGTAGAACTCTCAGTACAGTTAACTTCCCCATATTTAGAGCATTTAAAATAAAATTTAGTTATGTATCACTAAAATGGAACTTTGTATTGACAGGTACCCTGGCATACATCTGGAGGAAATGAAAAATATTACTTCGACAATGAAAATGTAAGTTTTAATAATTACATTAGATGTATGTTTCATTATAATACGTTATTCTGATTGGCTAACTGCACATCACTTGTTATATCTTCAGCAATTGCATGACACAATAAAACTTATCATTCATGATAACATGAGGTCTGACAATAAAGTGCACAGGTGAATTAAATAAATATTGATAAAAATCCTGTTTTCATGATCCTAGCTAAAAAATGTAATTATAAGTATTAAATGCTTCTTTTTGTAACTTCATAGGGTTGTAAAAGCGTTGACCGTGCACACATTTTTAGAATGAAGCACTTCCGCACTTCATACAAAATGTACTTCGGTCAACGCTTTTTCACCCCAATGAAGTTACAAAAAGAAGCATTCAATTTTTAAATAAAAACTCTTGTAATGTTTTAAAAATTCTTTTTGTATGCGATTATAATATCAATATTTCAGAGCATATTTTTTTAATGATATGCAACTTATATCAATTTGATATTGTACAAAAAATTAAAATATAAGACAAAAAAAATAAAGATTAGCTATTTTCATTTTGCAAATATTAACAGAGTCAACGAAAAATGGTTGGTCCTGTCGGTCAAAATAAGGCTTGGACCAGTATTTTGAAAGCTAGTACCAGTCCAGATGACCGATGTAAAAATGGTCATTGCAGTGCCTTTTTTATCGGTAATTAGTTTTACTGCAACTTATTCCAGTACGTGTTTACATCGGTCATCAGATGTACCTGCTGCTAATTTCTGGTACTGGTTTCCTATAATAAACAAACTGAAACCAAAGTGGCAATCTACAAGTGGCCTGCTAAATTTGTTTATGTAGCCATCCCAGGCAAACAATCATTGATTTAACCCTATGATGGAGATAACAATACTGAGAAAGTGATTCAGAGAATGAAAAAGAAAGTGAAGATGACTTTAATTAAGAACAATCAGAAGATCATAACTGCTCCTTTATTGTTAATTTGGCTGTGAGAAATTAAACTAATAATAATAAAATACATTCACAAAAATATGTTATTATTTTTATTCCAGGATAAAATTGACAGACTTTTTAGGACTGGCTAGAATTTTGTAGGACTGACAAATAATCTTGCTTGTCGGTCCCGTGTTTGACAGGTCAAAAAACGTTTTCGCTAACTCTGTATTAACTATGATATTATAAGCTATTTGTTGTAGCAACATGAAAATATAAATAAATGTTTTAGATTTATTGAATAGATATGAATTTTGATGTTATCCTTTGGTATTTATTTTAGGTATGCATGATCTTCAATGCTGGGGAACTGGCCTTAATTGAATATGGATCCAATGAAGTTCTGGGATGTGTTAGAACTGAGTTCATGAATCCACATTTAATAAGGTAAGGTTAATATAATGTTTATATAAATAAGCAATAAATTCTCCTATTTTCAGCACTAGAATGCTTAATAGATTTAGAACTTGAAGGTATATAACATATGCATGACACCCATCTATGGTCCTATTAACTTTTATTTGAAAACCAATGTCAAATTTTATCATTGAATTGCATGTTTTGTAATTTTAATTATTGAGGTAGAGTATAATTAGATCAATATTCATTTAAATTTATATACAAGGATTTCATTTTATTTCACAGTGTAAGATTAAATGAAAGAAAACAGAGAGGTGTTGAGGACAACAAAAAGATAGCATATTTACTTGATCTAAAAACTGTTGCTATTGGTAAGTTGATATCAAAGCAAAGGACAACAAAAAGACAGCATATTTACTTGATCTAAAAACTGTTGCTATTGGTAAGTTGATATTAAAGCAGAGGAAAACAAAAAGACAGCATATTTACTTGATCTAAAAACTGTTGCTATTGGTAAGTTGATATTAAAGCAGAGGAAAACAAAAAGACAATGTAATAAAACATAAAATTCAGAGCATATGGTGCAGTGTTTTCAAACAGCATCATGGGAATAGAAATAGCATTGTTTCTCAAAATTATGATACCACATTTTTATCAGCAAATTATACTTAATTCTGTTTATATATCACCATGTTATTATGGTGCATTTAGTGACAAAGAAGAATACTGAGTCTAGAAAGAAAAAAAGCTATAGATTTACACAGTCAATGAAATAAGTAAAAGATTGATTCTTTTGGTTGTTTAAAAATCACATATGAAGAATCTCCATTTATTTTTGTACAAATTAAAATAGTTAAGATAAAATGTTTGTTTTTACAGTTGATCTACTGACTGGTGCAACATTAGCACAGATTACTCATGAATCCAAAATTGACTGGTTAGAGGTAAGTTATATATGCTTACATTTAATGAAATTTACTAATATAAAACTGATATAAAAATCTTTATGATGTTAGCATTTGCAATTAAACAGAAGCTTTGTTAATTTTAATTAGAGCACAAAGTATTTGTTATGTTTAATTTGGAGTGGGAGTATGGAATTACTAGAAATCAGAGCCTATACATTCTTTTTTGTTGAGTTTTGTCACTTTGAAATATAATCTTGTTCCAACAATTCTCATCAAAGTGTAATGACATTTTTATAAAAGATTGTGCTGTGAATACTCTGCAGTGATCTTGATAGAGGTTTCACATATATTTACATTTAATACTATTAATTGGGCTGTGTTTAATCTTTTCTTTTAATTGTTGTTTTAATCTATTTTAGTTGAATGAGACTGGCAGAAAACTTCTGTTTAGAGACAAAAGACTTAGGGTAAGAATACTATGCTAGCAAGCTACTTGTAATCATTTAAATATATCTATATACAAGGTTGTTACTTCACCTATTGTATTTAAACTAGTTGATGTGGTAAGAAGACATGATCAATTTCAAAAAAGAGTCTGTTCTCAAGACAACTTCACAAGGACCAGTAGACTTCATTGAAACCATCACTTTATTACTAAAAAAAACCCATCCTTTTATTATATGCACTAATTTCCAAATTGGAAAACACCAATTCAAAAATCTAGATATTATTGCATTCATTAAGTATTGTGAATGCAGTTTAAACAAATGCTTCATACAAATAATTTGATCAGAATTTAGATTGAAAAATTCTGATTAATGCAATACAAATTATGTTACCTGTTACCAAGTAGCATGATTGATAATCCACGCATATGCCCAATTTGTATGGTGACAATACTAATTTGGACTCTGAAATGTCATGATTTACTGATATTTTACAGCTGAACTTGATTGACATAGAATCCCAAAACAGAACTACAATCCTTAACTACTGTTCTTACGTCCAATGGGTACCTGGCAGTGATGTTGTTGTAGGCCAGAACAGAGGAAACTTATGTGTCTGGTATAACATTGATGCTCCAGAGAGAGTTACAATGTTCCCCATTAAGGTGAGTTATGTAACAGGCCAAAACAGGGGAAATTTGTGTGTCAGTTAAACATTGACACTCCAAAAAGAGTAATAATGTCCTTGTAGTGTAATGATCTTACCTAAATCCAGTTATTATCTAATTTGTTCGTTTTGATATATAGAAATTTGAAAGTTTGAGCAGCACTCTATTGATACACTAGAAACTTTGACAAAGATAAATTTACATTTATTTTAGATTGATTGAGTATATTTGTCTATTGCAGGGAGATATAGTAGATTTAGAGAGAACTGATGGTAAAACAGAAGTTCTGGTCAATGAAGGTGTGTCTACAGTATCTTATACTTTAGATGAAGGTTTGATAGAGTTTGGAACAGCAATTGATGATGGAGACTTTGAAAGGTAAACACACCTCTTATTTAACAGGTAAAGTTACCACCACATATATTTTACAGGGAAGTGGTCCACACACACTTATTGTAACTGTGGAAGAATATTATTCACTTATTTTACATGTGAAATATAAAACACTTATTTTACATGTAAAGAGTATGCACACACTTATTCTACATGTGAAAGTATATACACATATATTCTACACATGAAAGGTATAGAATTATACACATGAAAATATACACACGCTTATTCTCCACATGAGAGGTATACATACTCTTATTTCACATGTGAATATAATATATTTTATACATGAAAAGTACACACTCTTATTTTAGATTTTGAACATTAATCTGATATGCTGGTAAGATTTTGGTTTTACAAAGGAAAGCATAGTCAATATGATTCTTTAATCGTAATTTTCAATATCTGGTGTACAGAATTCCATCAAAAGTTAGAACAGTTACTTGGTTCATATGTAAAGAAAGACATTATGAAGAGAGAACTTATTAAGAATATGAAACTGAACTGAAATGTTGATGGAAACATTTGTTGTTGTTCTGAAGGCCCTTTAACTTGCAGAAAATATGCTCTGTTGGGGACAATGCTATTTTCTCAACATAGTATATATATCTATGTATGTATTATTTTAACACATGGAAATGACTTATTGGTCAAACAGCATCTAAAGCTGTTCATTGTAGACATAGAACATCTCATGTTTACAACCTGAAAATATTGTATGGTTACTAAGTGTTAAATGTTTTAAATTCACTGAAATAGATAATGACAAATTAATTATATCACAAATGAACTTTAATCTGACTTTCAAACTTATTTTATTATAGAGCTGTATCTTTCTTGGAAACTTTGGAGTTGTCTGCTGAAACAGAAGCTATGTGGAAAACTCTAAGCAAGTTGGCCATGGAAGATCGACAATTACATATAGCTGAAAGGTAAGTTATATAGCTGGGTACAGGAGATTGCCAGTAACATACAGCTGAAAGGTCAGTCATGTGCATAATACTGAGTAAGCTTGATATGGAAGATAAACAGTGCCACCAAATTTTGCAATTTTCACAGCTTTCTAAATATTTTACCTTAAGTTTAACTTCATAGAAACCAGGTATATCCTTAATTGTACATGTATCAGCTTTTTCCATGCCAATTTTCACCATACCTTTAAAGCCTTCTAACAAAATAACTGACCATCAAACAGAGGTACTCCAAAACAAAAACCTGGTTTTCTGGAAATCTAAAATTAGTATACTATGGAGCGCATTAATCCTCAATTTTTAATGCAAACTCACAGACAAGTCAATTTTGGCTCAAAATGATCTAGATATATTTCTCTTTCACCAAAAGTTTCATTTCTGCAAATTTGTTGGTTAGTTTAAGTAAACAAGGACATCAAAAGCACTATTTTGTGTCAGTGTAGGGCTACTTTTACATACGTTCTAAATTGGAGGGAGTAATTGGTGGTCTGACACCTTAAGAGTTTGATGGAGAATTGAAATTACAATGAGAACTTGAATTTTCTGATGTTTTTCTATTTTATTATGCCCCACCTACGATAGTAGAGGGACATTATGTTTTCTGGTCTGGGTGTCTGTCTGTTCGTCCGTTCATCTGTTCATTCATTTGTCTGTTTGTCCATCCGTCTGTTTCAGGTTAAAGTTTTTGGTCAAGGTAGTTTTTGATGAAGCTGAAGTCCCATCAACTTGAAACTTAGTACATATGTTGCTTATGATGGTATTTTTTTAATTTAACGCCAAATTAGACTTTTGGCCCCAATTTCACAGTCCACTGAATTTCAATAATAAATGAGATTTCTTTTAAAATTTCACAGTCCATTGAACATGGAAATGATAGTGCGAGTACTTTGGACACATTCTTGTTTATTTAGAATCAGATATATTTGTATTCAAAAGAATAAAGAATTACAAATCTACTTTAATCTCAAGGTTTAGTCTTGGAAATCAAAGCCTAGATACACTTGCCGACTTTGGTAAACAATCGTTTCATTAGTGCAGAGATTGACTGTAAAAAGTGGATGCAATTAAGCTTGGTATTAACTCTTGCCCTTTTTACTTTCAGGTGTTACTCTGCCCTTGGAGATATAGCTAAAGCCAGGTACATGAAAGAGACATTTAGAATTGCTGAAGACGTCCAGAAACAACATGTAAGTATTTTTAAAGTTTGGTGAACTAATATTTTAAACTTTGTAAGTAATATTGTTAATGAATTAGTTTCTATATATTTATAAAAGAAAAAATGTATGATTCTTTAGTGTAAACATCATTGATCTGATGCTGATATTGTTCACATTTTAGGGTGGAGATGGTTTTAACCACTATAAAGTTAGAGCAAGATTTGCTGTAATGGAGAAGAAATACAAAGAGGCAGAGAGCATCTATCTAGAACAGGTATATTGGTTTTGTTTTGTTTTGTTATTAATGAAGACTTGATGGCAACATATGAATTTAATGTTAAACAATGCTCAAAGAAAGTATACAGAAGCTTTAAAAGGTTCACATTTTCTTGAATAGATGCAAGTTACAGTTTACACAAGTTGTGTGCTTTTGCTTGACATTTTGAGATTAACCTTTATCAGAAACACTTAATGCAGGAAACCAAGAATGAATCATTAACACATGAATAACTACATGACCAAAAGAGACCTTGAAATAATGCCAATAAAGATTTGTTGTTTTATCCCATTTTCACGATCCACTGAACATAGAAAATGATAGTGCGGATGGGGCATCCATGTACTTGGGACACATTCTTGTTACATTCAAAATTATAATAGATTTTGATAGTAACAAATAAAACAGTTTAACAATTATTATATCTTAGATTTATTGTTCTAAGTGAATGTTTCACATCTGAATGTATATTATAATCAAACTTTAATTTGACAGAATCATGTAGATGAAGCCATGGAAATGTATCAAGAAATGCACATGTGGGATGAGGCCATAGAAGTGGCGGAAGCTAAGGTAGGTCATGTATACCCCTACCTTCACAGAGTCAAACAAGGTGACAACCTCAGTCCGAATTTATTCAAGATATTCATAAATGATTTGCCCAGATATTTGTCAGATACTAGAGACCCAGTTAATGTCAATGACAAAGATCTACATTGTTTAATGTATGCTGATGATATTGTTTTATTATCTACATCAGCTGAAGGACTACGAGAAAAGCTGGGAATGCTTGATAAATTTTGCAAAGATTGGTGTCTCAATGTGAATACTAATAAGACAAAGGTGCTGATTTTCAACAAGGCAGGCAGACATGTAAAACAGATATTCACATTTCAGAATATAAATCTGGAATGTGTTTCAAAATACAAATACCTAGGTTTATATTTAAGCTCATCTGGTTCATTCAGTTATGCTCAAAATGAACTATACAAAAAATCCCTGAAAGCTCATTTCAAATTAAGGAAAGATCTTTTATCACTTAATCCTGATGTAAAAACAAGTATTCATGTTTTTGACCACACTGTAAAACCTATTTTATTATATGGTAGCGAAATATGGGGGATGTTTAATTCTCTTTCCTCTAAATGTAAGAAGGAAGATATATCTTTTGAAAAATTATATTCAGGTTTACCCTGTGAGAAACTTCATATAAAATTTTGTAAATTTATACTTGGGGTACACAAGAAAACAACAAATGCTGCAGTGTTATCTGAACTTGGAAGATTTCCAATATATTTTAATATTATAAAAGGAATGTTATTGTACTGGTATAGATTAGAGAATTTAGGTAATAATTTTCCTCTATTAAAAGAGGCATATACACAATCAAAGACACTACATCACATGAATATAACATCATGGTATGGTTCAATAAATGTTGTTTTTAAAATACTTGGTATTGACTATACAAATGCCATAAATGCTCCATTTTGTGAATCCTTATACAAATTTAAGAAATATATACAAACCAAGCTATCAATATTGTTTATTAGCTGTTGGAAAAAACAAATAGATAAATTTTCAGACAGTAAACTGAAAACCTACCTTTTATATAAAACAAATTTTGGTTTTGAAAAATATCTAACAATGTTCAAGAATTTTGAACTTAGAAGAAGTTTTACTAAATTATGTGTATCTTCTCATAGATTACAAATAGAATTAGATAGATATCAGGGTATTCCCCGAATTAACAGAATATGTAATAAATGTTCTTCCAATACTGTCGAAGATGAGGCTCATTTTCTATTTGATTGTAACAAATTTGAGGATGATAGAAATTGTATGTTAGCTAGTATTGCACAATATAATTCTTATTTTAATCATATGAACAGTCAAAGCAAAATTATCTGGTTATTTAGTGTAGAAAATGTTGAGTTACTTAAAATAATATGTAATTTTATATACAAACATCTTCCTTAGTGAAGATTAGTTAAAGGAAATCTATGTGTGTATATACATTTGATTGGACATAGAAAATTATATTCATCTAAATATCACAAACATACTAGCCGATTAAAAAAAAAAATAATTGTTAAGATATATTATTTATTCAAATGTTCTCTTATATCCTTGAGGCATCGTCCCCTGGTATCAACTGCATTCAAGTTACCTATGATGCTTCCTTGTTTGCTTTTGATACAGGTAGGAAAGAGACATTTACACACATTTTACATGCCTATGGCCCATAAGGTATCGTCCCCTGGTGTCAGCTGCCTTTAGGAAACCATAATGCTTTCCTATTTGCTGCTGACACAGGATGAGTCATGGACATGTTTAATTTCTACTTTCTTTTTGGCTAATTATTATATATTTAATTGATCCAACTTTTTGTGTACTATACATATGTGGATATCTATTTTTCTTTTTTTTTCTTTTTGGGCTGCTTGTTTGTTATCTATATCAACCACACTTGTAATAAAATGCATTAGTATTAAAAAAAACCAACATACTATAGATTCTTTATCTACGTATTCTTTAAGAACTTAAATAGTTCTCGTTTAACTTTTTTTTTTTTTTTTTTTTATCTCATTGTTTGTATTGTATTATGAAAAAATTATTGATGTTGTAATGTTTATGCCCTTTGGGGCCCATAATTGGAAATAAAAATATCTTATCTTATCTTATCTTATACCATATACCTATTGATAAATGATACATCTAGGAATAAGAATATTGAGTCAGTTAAGAATTAAATAATTGTGGGAAGAAGATTAAACAAGATGTTATTGCGAACCCTATCTTAGTTTTCCATAGATTCACCTGCAAGTTACCTGTCCATTTAAACTTTTGTAAGTCCTATTGTCCCATCTAACAAATACAACAGGTATTGTTCTCTGTGTAGTTTATTCACTGGGACCTTTAAATTTCTTCTAGGAGAAATATATCACTCATTGATTAATTTACCTGACCAAAAAATTATCTTCTTTTTTATTGAAATACTTTTAATAACTCACATAAACTGTATGCAATATTGTATTTATTCAATATTATCATTAATATATTTTCAATCTGTTCAATATAAAATCTGGTTTAATACTAAAAAGTTTACTCAGACACATTTTTTAGTATTTTCCAATGAATTTACATGTTTTTGTTGTTGTTCATTTATAGACTTATGTTTATGAAGACCTTAATTTAAAAATAATAATATTCAATTTTTTAATTATCAAACACACAAAAATATTGAATATTTGATCAGAAATCAACTTTTAATTTTTGAATCAGTATTACAAATGTAATATTGAACACATTAAAAACGAGTTACTCCAGGTATCGAATAAATACAACACCACATGCAGTTTTGTGAGTCCTTACTTAGTATTGGTATAAGTATTTTTTCTTCATTGACAGTTCAATTTTTTACTCAGGTAGATTAATCAATGAGTGATATATTTCTCCTAGAAGAAATTTAAAGGTCTGAGTGAATAAACTACACAGAGAACAATACCTGTTGTATTTGTTAGATGGGACAATAGAACTGCCAAAAGTTTAAATGGACAGGTAACTTGCAGGTGAATCTATGGAAAACTACGATAGGGTTCGCAATAAAGGGATTAAATTTTGGACTTTTTTACGATTTCAAAATATTTTAGACATATTGAAAACACAATTAGCTAATGAAACCAAATGTTGATTTTGTAGATGCATCCAGAATTAGAGAATCTACAGCGTAATTATTACCAATGGTTGATGGATACTGGACAGGAAGAGAAAGCTGGAGAGGTAAAACTTTTTTAGGTTTAAATTAATGATTTAATATTCCTATAATGTAATGGAATATAGTTAGATTAGAATTATAACTTAACTGTAATCATTAAAAATTTATCATGATCTGAAGGCGAAGGTTTAAAAAAGTTATTCAATTGAAAATGCATGTAATGACCAAATGGTATAAGTCAAAAATTACTTTTACTGTAAAATTAAATACACAGGATAAAAAACAAGAAAATTGACATTCATTATAAGTTATTTCAAACTCAAGTTTAAGCATTAGTTATTTTCATTGGCTATTTGCATTGATTCACTGTATATTTATTTCAGTTGAAAGAAAAGGATGAAGATTATTTGGCAGCCATTAATCTTTACATGAAATCTGGTTTGCCTGCCAGAGCTGCTCGACTTGCTACTAGTAGAGAGGTATGCATTTTCTTGTCATTTTGAAAAGGTTTCAAATGGTTTTTAAACAATTCCATATCATTTTTTGATTATCTTTTTGTCATTGTTAAGTTGTGTAATGACCTATGGAACTATTGTACAATAATTGTCTTAAGTGGAGGAGATTGCATCATCAATCCAAGGCTTTGTCAAATGAAAGATTTAACATTATTGGTATTTTCTGCTTCTCTTTTGTGTGCACTCTTCATTGAAGACAAAACTATCATCACTCAATTAAAGATTCTAGATTGGATAGATATGATCCAGTAAATATTATCATTGGGAGTTGGCACATTAAAACATTCAGATCATCGTTTTTTTCCTTTTTTAATTTTGAAAGATTGTCTTCTGGACATTAACACCATTTAATTGTTTTTTGTTCAATATACATAGATAGAAATATTTACAAACTTTGAGTATATGTTCCAACTTTTGCTGTTAAAATGAAGTAAATCTTTGATCATTTCATCACTTTGGTTGTTATAGTTATGAAATTTTTTATTATTTTTTTTAATTTTAGGAATTAATGAGTAATGCTGACTTGATTGGAAGAATAGCATCTGCTCTGATTAAATCTGAGTTGTATGAGCGGGTGAGTTTACATAATAGATCAGAAATACTTATTAGAAGGTAGGTATATTGTTAGGTTCAATGTTTTTTTCATGTTTTACTAATTGTTTAAAAACTTTTCTCATTGAAATTTTTACAGATGGATAGGAATTTCAGATAATAGTTGTAGAGGAAATAGTTAAAATGCTTCCATATTATAAAAAAATGATTTATATTGTTCTACTGTTGGTTTTAGGCTGGAGATTTGTTATGAAACATATCAGAGATAAACAAAAGGCATGGAATGCTTACAAGAAGGGCAACGCTTATCTTCAGGTAATTATATAAACAATTAATGCTACAAGAAAGGCAACGCTTATCTTCAAGGTAATTATATAAACAATTATTGCTATAAGAAGGGCAACGCTTATCTTCAAGGTAATTATATAAACAATTGCTAAAAAGAACTTATCTTCAAGGTAATTATATAAAAAGAAGGGCAACACTTATCTTCAAGGTAATTATATAAACAATTATTGCTATAAGAAGGGCAACACTTATCTTCAAGGTAATTATATAAACAATTATTGCTATAAGAAGGGCAACACTTATCTTCAAGGTAATTATATAAACAATTATTGCTATAAGAAAGGCAACGCTTATCTTAAAGAATTAACAGTAACAGATTCTTTAACCATGGTTTACTTGTAACAAAGGTGCATTGTTTTGTATTCCAGCTGTCAAACTTGCCAGAGAAGCTTTCCCTGGAGAAGTTGTTAAACTTGAAGAGGAATGGGGAAATTATTTGGTTTCACAGAAACAGTTAGATTCTGCTATTAACCACTACATAGAGGCTGGGTAAGTATACATATTTTCATAGACACACAGGGGCGGATGCAGGAATTTTCGAAAGGGGGGTGCTAACCCAGGGCAAAGGGGGGGTGCAGGGGGGTGCAAAACATATGTCCCGATACAAATGCATTGATCGGCAAAATAAAGGGGGGGTGCGCACCCCCGGAACCCCCCCCCCCCCCCCCCTGGATCCGCCACTGCCACATAAACATTTTTGACTGAATTTTGATACAAAAAAAATCTTATATATTTTAGCTATTGATTTTAACCTTTGGATTGGTAATACATCATGCACAATGATCTTATATTTTAAATGGAAAAATACAGTGTTTTAAGTAGGAATTTGAATCATCATTATTTGTTTTCCAGAGCTAACATGAAAGCTGTGGATGCTCCCATTGATTCTAGACAATGGTCAAAGGCTGTACAAATCCTGGAGCTACAAGATTCAGCCATGTCATCCAAATATTACAAGAAAATTGCTGACCACTATGCTTCTATTGGAGATTATGAGGTACTTAGATTAAAAACAAATGATTATTATTATTTGAAAATTATACAAGAGAAAAAAATCATATGTTTATATAAGAATAGAACCACAGTTTTATTATAGAAATATAAATTATAAATTGCCCAAAATTTGAAAGAAACACTAAGATAATGACGATGAATGGCTGTTTTACACGCTTTGGCAAATTAAAAAAATATTCAGGATAAGAACATGTTTTTGCTCTATGAATATGAGCCTTTCTTTGTACTAGTCCAACACACTGAGCCAGATAGTTAATTTGCTTTTTTGTAAGGTAACACACAGTCTTAAGGAATAAAAGTCAATTTAGATCGATACATTATTTTGACTTCAAGGTGGACTAGTCTAACTTATACTTCTTTATGCTGAATGCCTAGCAGCAAATATCCATTTCAAAGTCTTTGACCTTGCAGGAGGTTGAAAACTCCCCTCTCCTCTCTTCTCATGGAGCACGGGACCAGTAATATAATAAGAAATGCTAAGACATGTCTGAGATGAAGGCCAATCTACATTACTTATATAATTTCAATTTCAATTTTGTTTTTTGTTTTATTCAGATGGCAGAGAAGTTATATGTGCAAGCAGGCAGTACACGAGAGGCAGTAGACATGTATAACAATGCTGGCAAGTGGGATATGGCACACAAGTTAGCTGCTACTTACATGAAATCTGATGATGTATCAACACTGTACATCTCTCAGGCTAGACAGCTAGAGGATGACATGAAATTCAAAGATGCTGAAAAGTAGGTTCCCCATTAAACATGATAAAAACTGATTGATTGGTGTTTAATGCCATTTTCTTCACTATTTTACTATTTTGTGGGTTGAAGTTTTTATTGGTGTTAAAACCCAGAGTACCTGGAGAGAACCTACTATCTTCTTGGAAAAACTGATAAAAAACCTAGAAGTTTCTGTTCAATTGAAAATAATTTAAAATAATTTTTATGGCTTCAAAATCTTAATTTATACTGACTTTCACATTTATAATTTAACTCATTGGACCCCAAGAGAATTTTGGAAAATCAGGCATTTTTAGAAATTTGCAATCATATGCAAATTATGTATATTTTCTTGTGTGTTTGACCCCACCCCACTGAAAAATTGTCACTTTCAGTCTATTTTCCGATTTTATAACAACCTTGAGAGGTGAACATTGACCACACTGTATGTCTTTGTCATTCAAGTATTACCCTATAGTTACAGCAATCCATTCATGCTATCTGGGAGTATATGGGACTTCAGTGTCATGCTGGGGAATTATTATTGTCAAGTCAGGTCTACCTAAATGTCCGTTTTTACGGATTTTTGACAAAACAGTGACCTAGATTTTACAGACTAGATTCCTATTGGCAATATTACACCTCTTTGTGTTCCTGTACCACCTATGCATGCATTTATGATAATAGTTTATACCTACAGTCACTACCAGTTACGTAGTGGCCATCAAAAGATGCCCACCCCCACCGGATTTTGGCTACTTTTCACGTTTTTTCCGATTTTGAACTCTTAAAAGGCTTTGAAAGTGCCATATTTTCATAAACAGACATCTGAGAAGAGTTTTTATTGTAATTTATTTTTATTTCATCTGAAAATACACCAAGCAATAAGATACATAAATATACAGATAATTCATAATACATCTGAGAAGAGTTGATGGAGTATAAACTGCTTGACTGAAGTCCCTGCTATCATGACAGTTCAGCTGGGGCAGTTTAAAAAAAGTATAGAGGGTCAAATGGGCCATCAAAGATTGGTTGTCGCCATCATGCATTCAGGCGGGATTGGGGGCAAAGGGGTTATTGTTGCATTGAAAGCATTGTAGAGTCAATCCATAGACTTGAAATTGCTGATTTTGCATATATATATATAAAACACACTTGACCATTGAAGGATATTTATTCAAGGATTCATTTACTTTCTGTTTTAGATTGTATGTGTCTGTCCAGGAACCAGATATGGCCATTACTATGTACAAGAAACATAAGATGTATTCTGACATGATCCGTCTGGTGAAAACATACCACCCTGACCTTCTACAGGATACACATTTACATCTAGCTGTAGTGAGTTATATAATATCTGTATTCTGACATGATCCGTCTGGTGAAAACATACAAGGCCCAAGACCACAATTAATGACCCCGCTTTTCGTTGTCCACATATATAGTTCCTTTTAATTAGAGTGTATTTTTCCTTATTTTTTTTTCTTTCCCTTTCTTACTCATCTCTTAGATTTTTTTGGGTGGAAATGAAAGAAGAGAGATGAAATAAATATTTGGATGTTAAATTTAAACTGATTTTGATATTGAATGAGTGATTAGGCCAAGTGCAAAAAGGTGATATTTACAGTTTTCGTAACATCTCTTGACTTGTCAATAGGGGTATGGATGTGTATTTGCTAAATTTGTAAAAGTGATTGCTTCAATCTTTCTGAATTTTGGATATATATATTTGGACTAGTACTATACATTACACACACATAAAATTTGACAAAAGTGCATGGTGCAATTTTTTTTAATGATACAAAACGTTATAAAGAACTGAAGAGGAATTAATTGTGGTCTGTGGCCACCACCCTGACCTTCTACAGGATACACATCTACATCTAGCTGTAGTGAGTTATTTGATATCTTTAATGGAGGTTCTCCAGATTTCTTCAATAAATCAATCCATAAAAAAAATCCATTTCCATTCTTAAAAACTTAAATCTTGAGGGAAAATAATTTTTGCTGAAATGAAAGATAAATCTTCTGCCTTCACAGAATGCATGAAACATTTTGTATGTTTATTAATTGGAAATTTTTATAAACTGACCAACTAATTACTTAATATGTTAAAAACAGTTTAAAAAATTTAAATTGTTTTAACTTTTAGGAACTACAAAGTGAAGGAAATCTCAGACAAGCAGAACATCACTTTGTAGAAGGGGGAGACTGGAAGGCAGCAGTCAATATGTACCGATCACAGGATATGTGGGATGAATCTCATAGGGTGAGTTGTTAGGGAATCAGTGTGTACAGATCACAGGATATGTGGGATGAATCTTATAGGGTGAGTTTTTAGTGAGTCAGTGTGTTCAGATCACAGGATATGTGGGATGAATCTCATATGGTGATTTGTAAGGGAGTCAGTGTGTACAGATCACAGGCTATGTGGGATGAATCTCATAGGGTGAGTTGTTAGGGAGTCAGTGTATACAGATCACAGGATATGTGGGATGAATTTCATAGAGTGAGTTCTTAGTTAGTCAATGTGTACAGAACACAGGAAATATGGGATGAAGCTCATATAGTGAGTTGGAAGTGAGTCAGTGTGTATTGACTAATAGGAAATGTGGGATGAAGTTCATATGGTGAGTTGGTAGTAATTCAGTGTGTATAGATCACAGGATATGTGAGATGAATCTCAATGAGTCAGTGTGTATAGATCTTAGAATATATGGGAGGAAGCTCATAGAGTTGGTTGTAGTGAGTCAAGTGTGTAGATCACAGGATATGTAGGATGAAGCTCATAAGGTCAGTTGTTAGTGATGTATACAATGATAGATAATCATTGTTTGTTGCAAAGAGAAGCTTAACACACAGGAATAATTATTCTATATATCCTAACCGTTTTACAACATAAACTCCAGAGTTGTTTAATGTAATTGATACAACTTGAAAAACTGCTAAATCAATAACTACTTATTGGATTAAGCAATTAAATTTTGTGCAGTCTGCATGGTTAGCCACTAATCCGATGCCTCGGACTAGTAAAATTTCATTCGGACTAGTAAGTTATTGCAAAACTTTGTTTGGACCAATAATTTTTTTTCAGAATATTGGTCTCCGGACTAGTAGTTAAAAAAGTTTTTGGTGCAGACTGTAATGCTGATAAAAACCTACAGTATGGGTAAGGTAGGGACATCTTTGTTTCCAAGTGTTTTGTCTACTAGTTAAGGGTTTGAAAGGACACTTGAGAAGCAACAACTGACAGATGTCCCATCAATGAACCAACAGAGGATTGTAGTCATCTTATCTAATTATTTGTTGTAGGTTGCTAAGAGTGCTGGTGGAGCAACAGCAGCAAAACAGGTGGCCTATCTATGGGCAAAGAGTCTGGGAGGAGATTCTGCTGTTAAACTTCTCAATAAGTTTGGATTGGTTGAAGCTGCTATTGATTATGCTAGTGAAAATTGGTAGGTTTTATAAATTAAAATGATATTTATGCCTTGAAATTTGAATAAAAAAATTGTTATAAGCTGACTTGCTGGCAATAACCAGATTATCTATTTTATGTCGTTGTTATTCCTAAACTATGAACTTTTGTTTTTTATTATGTGGCTTGACTGGCAACAAAGGTAAAATTGACTTGTTTTCTGTTGTATTTTCAGTGCATTTGAATTTGCCTTTGAGCTTGCTCGCCTAGCAATGAAGAACAAGTTGCCTGATATCCACCTGAAATATGCCATGTATCTTGAAGATGAAGGAAAATTCCAGGAAGCTGAAGATGAGTTTATCAAGGCAGCTAAACCAAAAGAAGCTGTTCTCATGTAAGTTAGAAAACATATTAACTCCAGACTCAAAATGTCTTAGAACATAATACTTTTACCTATCTATAAGTATGTTGGCCCATCATCACTTGTTATTGCATGGATAGCACCATATTTTGTTTATCAGATTACAAATTAGGAAGAAGTTTTCCACTGATCTAAACCTAGGAATAGTGTAATTAGCAGAAGAATCTGCAGTGTAGTGTGTAGTAAGATGATGTGGGGCAGGCATATAAAATTGGGTACTAAATTTGTGTAACTAACTCCTACAGTTTTCAACCCGGACCTTGAAACTTCACAAATGGAAAATTGATTGCACATATGTTGAAGTTGTGCACCAGCTATTATGGAATTGTTTCAGTTTGGTTTTTCTTTTTCTTTATTTTCCCAAACTTTTGAACTTTTGCAAAATTTATGAAAGAAGGTACAAGTTTTTTTTTTTTATTTTCTTCCCCTTCATATATTTGCAATTACACTGTAAACATTCCAAATTGATAACCAGGGCCGTAGGATGGTTTTGTCAAGAGGGGGTGCGAAGGGGGTGGGTGTGGGAGGGGCACTCCCCTCCTACAGCTTAGATTTTTTTTTGAAAATGGGTAAGCCAATTTCAGGGTTTAATGTGTTCTCAGAACGTTAAATACATGATTATCCATACTCTTCCAATAAGCTTTTAAACGGTTAATAGGGAGATATTTAATTGAAGAAAGCGTATAAACCATTGATCGCACTAGTACTGAAGGTACTTTTTATTTCAACATATTAAATCAATATAACAGTGATCAAAGTTAACATTACAATTTCATATATATGATAAAAACAATGGATTGCACACATCACTTTTGTTCCGTAATTATTTCGGATAAAATAAATCATTCTTATATAAACATAAACCTACTGGCATTTTATCATGATCTTTTTAGAGATTTTAAAGACAACATGGCTTCATGTCTTTCAAGTTTACTTTTATTATGAACACATAATGTGTTCATAATAAAAGTAACTGTAATAAGACGAATTCCATGAATGACGTACGTGTGTCTTATTACAATATGATGGATTATAAAAAAAACAAGCAGCTTAATAAGCATCTATTAAAATCCTTAAAAAAAAACATAGTTGATTCTCTCTGAAAATTTCTAAATTTAAGATTTTATCCTTTGACGGATACATGATAAGCTTGGTTAGGGGCGATTCTAATCCTACAAATCTCATTTAAACACCATCATCGGTTGCATTTACATGCGCCTGTCCCATGCCAAGTCAGGAGTATTTTGGTCATTGGCGAAGCATTTAATTTTTATAAGCTTTGGAAGAGGAATACCAACGATACAAGAAGCGTTTTTAAAAAGAATTTAGGAAATTATGCTGTGCTTTAAGGTTAAGGATTACCCTTTTGGGTTTTACAGTTATTGTTTTATTTGACATACAGAGCTGTAAGTAATAGTTCCTGCTCTTTTTAGAAGTAGTTTACGTTGCCAGTTCTAACTTATTTTTTTGTGTTACATTTAGTAGGTAGGGGATTGTGACTGTCTTCGTGTCATATTGGGTCTTTTTTCATAAAACCAACACGTGCTATGTGATAGAAAAAAGATTAAGCTATTAAATTGTATGCCAATGTCACATCTATTATATATTTAACCCTTACCAGAATACGGCGTGTTGGTGTATTTATTGACGCATTACTTAAAATTTCCAACATATGTTTTAAGATGTTCCAACATGTTGAATGAAAAAAAATATCATTTACATTGTACCAATAACATTTAGCAATCGTAATTTAGACCAAACTGTAGGAAAATATTCCTTCTTTAAAATAATATATCATTTTCTCGCTTTGTTCCCTCTGCTTTCCAATATACAAAATAAAATCGTTTTACACTCCCAAATTGAAAGACATGTTTTGACGGAATGTTTAAATTAAAAACTGAAATTTCGAAAAATCGTAGAAAATTCAGAAATGTTACCAGAAACTAGAAAAAAGTGCTTAATGCTAGTATAAGGTTTCAGCTTCATAATGATATCAACTATTTTGGTTTGAACTTCGTTGTTTTAAGAAAAAAAATCATAACACTGTATTTTTTGTTTGCAATCCGGATGGAACTCAATCAAGGTTCAAGACCGAGGTCTATACTGACAAGAATTTGCATGATGAATATTACAAACATATGTTCGATGAGGCATTAAAATGATTCCTAAGTCCTTGCCGTTTCACGGAATAGTCGTTTATTCTTGATTTTGGGCTTCTCTCTCCTTTATATCTTCTCAAGCAAGATGACCCCGTGAATTTAAAAGACGATCTATATGACAGGAAATGGACCTCCGTCATGATTCTTTATATAACGAGTCAGACATGGATTATAGCTCTACGGGTGCTCTGTGAATATCCCGATTGATCTCGAGGCGCGTTTCCATTCCTTTTTAATATACAATTCCTTGACCCCAATAAACAATTTTGAGATTAGGAGAATCTTTACTACAAGACTACCATACGTACTTCTTTTCATAGATTGCAAATATGAGTTGGTAGATCTAATGTAATTTGCCAATTTTATAGATAATGAAATTGAGAATGGAAATGGGGAATGTGTCAAAGAAACAACAACCCGACCATAGAACAGAGTTCAACAGACTACAGTAGAAGGACAACCATGGGTCTTCAATACAGCGAGAAATTCCCGCAACCGGAAGCGTCCTTCAGCTGGTCCCTAAACAAATCACGAATTATATATGCTAGTCAGTCAGTAATAATGAACGTCATACTAATGATGATCTCTCAAACTGGATCAGAGGTGTCCTATTCTGTGACAGAAAAACCACGGTAACCCGTCAGCGTAGAGGACAAATGCTCATCTGTGCCTGAAAATTCTTCTAATATTTTTTTTTTTTTTTTTTTTTTTGAAAGAGAGGGTGCGACCGCACCCGACGCACCTCCCCTTCCGACGGCCTTGATAACTCACAAATATTGCAATCCAGGTTTTCTAGACATACATGGGTTGGGTAGAATATAAAGTTTGTACCTATTTGTGTGTAATCAATTCCCAAATGTATAGTTTTCAACCCAGATCTTTGAAACATCACAAAATTTGCAGTCCAGTACGGTTATTAATTTTTTTGTTTTAAAAGATTTTACCTCCTTTTTTCAATTTAAATGTTTTCTATATTCTCTTTGTTGATAAAATTTAAAAAAATAGAGATCCAATTATACCTGTACATTTCACAATATTTTCTATATTAAATAGGTATGTTCACAACCAGGACTGGGATTCAGCTCAGAGGGTAGCAGAGAGTCATGATGCTGACTCAGTGTCGGATGTATTGGTCGGTCAGGCAAGGTTTGCTTTTGAAGAGAAGGAGTATGCCAAGGCTGAGTCATATTTACTGAGGGCACAGAGACCAGAACTTGCTGTGAAATATTACAGGGTAAGTGTAGACATATAATTTTTAGGAATGTACCAAGGCAAGGCTGAGTCATATCTACTGAGGGCACAGAGCCTGAAGTAGCTCTCAAATAGTACATGGTAATTGTAGAGATAAGAGTTCTGAAGGAAATGCTCAAGACAATAGGTTGATTGGTTTATCATATAAAGAATTACAATAAAACACATAAGTTAATATCTATAAAAAGTCAAGTACTTAACAAAGAAGACTTTAACATTCTAACTAATCTTTCTTCAAAACATATATGACATTTGGATCACACCAGTGAGCTATAGACACAGTTTAATAGACATTTATCAAACAATAGGGTTCAAAAATGTAAATAGATATATCATTTAAAGTTTATAAAATCCACTATATATTACTATCAGTATGTGTGAAAGATCTAACTTGTGATAAAGGATGTGTGATGTTCTAAGTTTGTGATTAATCAATATGTATATTATGATTACCACAGGAGTCTGGCATGTGGCAGGATGCCTTACGAGTGTGTAAAGAATATGTTCCCCACAAATTACAACAACTACAGGATGAATATGACAGAGAGATGACATCCAGCTCTACTAGGTAAAATATTTCAAATGATGAATGTTTAGAAATTCTAATCTATTTTGTAGTAAAGACATGTCTGCATGTACATTCTTGCTTTTAATTTCATATTATGCCATTTATAAAGAAACACAAATCAATCTAGAAACATTTTTTTTTTTATACCAGAAACGTCAAAAACAAAAATATAAATGTGCCTGCCTTTTCTTGTTTTAAGTTGGATTTATTCTTTATGCTATTTCATATTATATTGAAATTTAGATGCAGAGACATGTATTATAATACATTTTGTTTACTGCAGTGGATTAGAGGCAATGATACAACAGGCAAGAGAATGGGAATCCTCTGGAGAATATGCCAGAGCAGTGGAGTGTTACATGAAAGTCACTCCCAAACTCACCAGTGATTTAACTGTCATGGAAAAATGCTGGATGAAGGTAAACTGTCATACAATGTCATACAATAGAAGTATAGATTTTTTAACCATTTTTTTTAATTGGATTTTGCTAAATTCAAAAATGTTTTGAATATTACGCATTAATTTAAAATAGATGATACTACAAATCAGTCAGCTTTTGGACCATTTTGTAAGTTATGTGCAGAACACCTAACCTGATTTTACTTTTTATGCCCCACCTATGATAGTAGAGGGGCATTATGTTTTCTGGTCTGTGCGTCCGTTCGTCCGTCTGTTCGTTCGTCCGTTCGTCCGTTCGTCCCGCTTCAGGTTAAAGTTTTTGGTCGAGGTAGTTTTTGATGAAGTTGAAGTCCAATCGACTTCAAACTTGGTACACATGTTCCCTATGATATGATCTTTCTAATTTTAATGCCAAATTAGAGATTTTACCCCAATTTCACGGTCCATTGAACATGGAAAATGATAGTGCGAGTGGGGCATTTGTGTACTGAGGACACATTCTTGTTACTAACTGAAAGTAATTGATCAATAAAAAATCTTTCAAAATAAGGCTTAGATTTTGGGAGGCAAATGATAATAAAAATAATTATCGCTATTTTGTGCATTTTCCCTTTGATCTTTTCTTGTGATAATTTTCATATCATACTACTTGCTTGAGATGGAAATTATCGCTAGAAACTAAGGAGCCATATGGCTTTTCTAATGAAATTTACATGAAATTGACACTGTCGTCACAGGTACAATAGCAATAAGCAGATTATCATTGGTCATCTCAACTCGATTGCTTTTCTCGCTTTCGCCGCGACAGGCTCAAGTGAGAAAATCAATATCGTTGAGATGACCAATGATAATCTATAAGTACTGTACATAACCTTTATTTGATGATAAGATTTTGAAAAATTATACATTTCAAAAAGAACTAAGAAAATTTGTATTAATTGAAGTGTCTTATCCTGGTTTTAAATTCAACAAGAAATGTTCATTTGAAGTCCAGCTTTTTGTACTTGATTGCCTCTGTTTTCAAAATTCATTACTTTTATAGTAGAATAAGAAATTGGAATAATAAATTTCTAAATATATTTAATATCTATTTTCAGGCTGCAGAAATATCTATAAAATTCCTTGGAAATGAAAGAGCACAAGCTGTTGTAGAAAATGTCGCTCCTAAAATGGGAGAACATAGAAAGTTTAGCCAGGTAATAGCTGAATTCATTAGACTTTCATCATTATAGGGGTTGATCTATGCTTTATTTACAATATTAATAGATTTTTGTCCAGAGATATAAGAAGATGTGGTATGACCACCAATGAGACAACTCTCCATCTAAGTCACAATTTGCAAAATTAAACCACTATAAGTCAAAGTATGGTCTTCAAAACCGAGTCTTGGCTAACACTGAACAGCAAGCTATACAGAGTCATACTTACTACAGAAATATCATTGAAAAAAAAACCCAATTTCCTCCTTAGTATAATTATCCATCTGTGTATTTTAGTTGATTTTTTACAACATTATTGTAAACCATTTTAGGCAGCCGAGTTATACCTTACAGTTGACCTAATTAAAGAGGCTATAGACATGTTTATTACTGGAGAAGAATGGAACAAGGCCAAGAAAGTGGCAAAGGAATTAGAACCAAGGTAAGCATATCATTTCTTAATAAAGTAGTGCCTAACATTTACAAATATTTACTTTGAGTGCCATAAGGCAGCTTTTAAGGTCTTTGTTACTTGATTTTCTTCCCCAAAAAAAACAGCTAATAATGTGGTAACTAAAGTAATTTATAGAAGAGACCTTAAAAAGCAAACAATGTACTTGATACATGTTTATTGATAGCTATCTTAATATACAGAAATATTTTCTTGTAAAATGTGAAACGGTTTGAGAAGTCTGATATTGGGATAAAGTACAAGTTTTCACTCTTTTCAGACTGTCAATTAATGGATGATTTTCCCTGCCAAAATGTAGCTCAAAAATCTTTACTTTTTATTATCTGAATTTTCCACTTGCGCAGTGTCCTACAACTTTTACTGTTAACACCTTTTTTCTGAAATCTACAGCTCTGAGTCCTTTATGAATTAGAGGTATAAAACGTGGAATCAGGGCTTCCAAAACGGTCATATATTCCGGTCATTTATATAATGTCCGATAAAAGTCCGGCTGGGCAAAGCATGAATCGGTCATTTTTACACAATTCAAGATCTTTTTGACCCAACCTTTTGCCTTTAAGATCAACACATTTCCGGTCATAAATGTGACATGATGATTAATTACTATCAAAACAACACCTACTTCAATACTTTCTAATTTTGATCAAGGCTAATTAGTAGTTGGACAGCTGAAATCTACCTGTTCAGGTGACAGGTGAACTATGTTCAGTACCGGACATCGTATAAATTGATCGGTTTATTCACAACTATTTTCTTACATTTCAGCGGTTTGTATCTAATTGATTTAGTCCAAAAGATTAAAATTATTAGAAATTAGTTTATCAACATGATTTGATGAAAAATTTAAAAAGGTTTTAAATAAAAAATCGTCAGAACTACGTCGTATGAACTAGAACACGTGTGCGCATTTGCACAGGTGGGAAATTTAATAATGCATCCTACATTTCTTTAAAAATGCTAAAATTATCATTGATACCTGTATCTAACATTCAATTCAAGTATTTTGTTGAAGAAATAACGTGGAAAGAGCTTCTTCTCTCAGTCGTGCTTTGTAATCGTACACGAATTTTACGTATCCGTTTATGGTCCATGTTTTACCATTGTCAAGTCAACATCCGGTTGAAAACGAAAGTAAAGTTTTTGACAATGTCATTTTGAACAAATAAAAAGTCTAAGGCAGATAGGAGCATGCTGATGTGCACACTTTGAATGATGCACTGCCAATTTAACAGTAACATCCGAACATCAAATTCATATCATATCAAAGTAAAGTTTAAAATCGTTTTTTTTTTTTTTAATGTAATGTCAATCATTGGAATGGCCATCTGATTACCATAATTTCCTTTTGTGACTAAGTCTTAAGGGATTAAAATCGGGATCAGATATGAAATGTCCGGCTGGCTCAAATATTTTTTGGAAGCCCTGTGTGGAATGCTTTTGGATCCTATATCATGATAAGTTTCTATTCTAAATCTTAAAAAACAGAGTTTAACATGTCTGATTTGCTTGTTTGACACCAATGTAAGAAGTTGAACTTGTGATTCACACATGTCATATGTCTACACTGCCATTCTATTAGATACATGAATGTAATGGCCATATTTGATGTATTAGTCACATATATTTGAAGATGGATTGTTTTATTACAGATTAGAACAGTATGTTGATGAAAGATACAAGAACCAATTGAAGGATCAAGGAAAGGCTGATGTGGTCAGTTCAATGATATCTTGTTAAATCTACATTGCTTAAGCATTTAAAGATTAAATATAACAAATATACTAGAAGGTGAAATGTTGATAAATATCTTTGTTATATTGTATTCACAATGTGAGATATGTAAAGTTGAAACTTTATTATTATTCACTGCAGTAAAAAAAATCGTCATAGATTCCAGGATTAAAATTTTATATGCCAGACACACGTTTCTTCAAACAAAAACTGATTAGTGCTCAAATAAATAGAATTTAATAGGCAAATAAAAAGTATGTAGTTGAAGATCATTGAGGACCCCAAAAAAAATGAAAAGGTTTTTTAACCTCAAGTAATATTCAACCTCATGTAGGCTGAATAATTTTTTTTTAGCCAAAAGCTATTAGTGCTCAAATAAATAAAATTTAATAGGCAAATAAAAAGTATGTAGTTGAAGATCATTGAGGACCCCAAAAAAAATGAAAAGGTTTTTTAACCTCAAGTAATATTCAACCTCATGTAGGCTGATTAATTTTTTTTTAGCCAAAAGCTATTTTAAATAATTGACTAGAACACACCCGCGAAATCGCGGGCATTCAGAGCGTAGTTTAAAGAATGTAAAGTGTTGTTGGAAGAATTTTGTAAAATATTGAATGACTGGAGAATTTCAGCAAAAGTATCATAAGTCATAGGTTATTTGGGACAGGAAAATGTTTTTTTTTTATCCCTCCTCCAGTTCTTTATTTCCAAAATTCCCATTTTTTGGTTTTCTATCAATTTCAATATGAACATACATTTAGTATGTTATGAACATTTAAGTAAGGAGCCTGTAATTCAGTGGTTGTCGTTTGTTTATGTGTTACATATTTGTTTTTCGTTCATTTTTTGTACATAAATAAGGCCGCTAGTTTTCTGGTTTGAATTGTTTTACATTATCAGTTCGGGGCCTTTTAAAACTGAGTATGCGGTAGGGGCATTGCTCGTTGTTGAAGGTCGTACGGTGACCTAAAGTTGTTAATTTCTGTGTCATATTGGTCTCTTGTGGAGATTGTCTCAACATGGCAATCATACCTCATCTTCTTTTCTTTTTGTAATCAATGAATTTTGTAAAAGATTTAATGACTGGAGAATTTCAGAAAAAGTATCAAAAGTTCACATGAATATTTTTAGCGCTTATCTGTATATTATGAACATTCATTAAGTATATATTAATATAGTGTATTTACTTTCAATTCTAAGTTTACTAATCGATCCATGGTGGTCATTGATATAATATACAGACCATCTCTATTTAATAAACTCTGTGACCGCCGTGGACAGTAAACTTGAAACGTAGCAGATAGAATTCTGAAAATACACTTTATTCTTTGTATATGTATGTTCCAAGTATACAGAAAAACGCAAACCGGAAGTATAATCTGACTTAAAATTTCGTCCAATGACGGGACAATATCCGGATGCCTTTTTTCTCGTTTTTCTCCCAAAATAACTCAATCTGAATAATCATATGAATGGATGACAAATGCAACTATGAACTGTACCTATTGGACACAGAGGTGTGTTGATTATTTTATTGTGGAAAGAAGAGAAGCGACACACAAAATGAGGTCTTCTCGTTTAATAGTATAGATGATTGGCTAAGACAAAACCAATAACAAGAGAATAGAGTTAAGAGTTGTTATTACATATTGATGTGTTTCTGTTACAGCTTGCTAATGTAGATGTCGTTGGAGCATTAGATATGTATGTGGAGAAAGGTGAATGGGAGAAATGTCTGGAGGTAGCTGCTAAACAGGTAATATCAGGGGAGATAATTCAGGTAATATGAGGGGAAATAACTCAGGAAATATCCAATATAGAGGGAAAAATTAAGCAAGGCCAGAATGTGTGGAAGATAAATTGTTAATATCACATTAGAATAGATACATTGTAAGCATGGGATAATGGCTATGAAGAAAAATCGAACAAATAAACAATTTATTCAAATTTGTTGCTGTTTTTGCCAGTGGCAAACTTTATAAAACTTAATGAATTTGTTTCTAATCATATTGCCCAAAGATAGTCCTCATGTGCAAAAAGTGTTTCTTTTTCTTGACCTGGTAAACCAAGGGATGGTAATAGATAAGATGGGTTCAACTGTAGTCTGCATGTAGAATGGACCGCACTGAACACATTAATCACAACAGCTCTTAGGTTGGAGTGAAACTGATCTGGGTACACCAGTCTATAGAAGGTCATTTGCACCAAAAATCTGAAATTTTCGATTTTTTTTTTCGATTTTTGACTGCAACTGGACCTGCAACTGAAAGTAGTTGTTGCCTATGCATATTTCAATAGTTAACATGATCAGTAGTTATATGCCATTTGGTTTAATGTATTTGTAAAAGTTTTAGGCCTCAAAACTTTGTTTATCAGACCTCAAAGGGGAGCCTGACCTTCCAAAAAAAAAACCAGTTTTGTCTGATTTCGATTTTCGAAGTTGGTATTTGAGCTCAAAATGATCATTTAAACTGAGAAACATGACAATATATAGTGTAAGATTGAGGAAACATGCATACACTTGGAAATAAATGGCAGTACATTGACCTCAAAATGTATGGATTGCCATTGGAGCCAATAACAGTGTTTGGATACGGCCGTAAGATAAGTGTTAAGTAGGATAGAAGATTCCTTAAAATCACCATGATATCATCATTCATATGTTTTCTGAATACTTTCAATTTTTATTAGATTCTGTTTTACAAATTTGCTTACTTCAAATGAAATTTTTAAAGAAGTCGTGACATCGGTTTTGTAGTTTGATTGTAGTGTTCTACCAATCTCATGTCTATCATAGCACAGATTGTTAAAAAAGTTTTCATAATATTCTTGCCTTTATGTGTAGCTGATGTATACATTTTGTAGAATACCAAAGTTCTACACAAATATGCTGCTCTGTATGCCACTCACCTGATAAAGAATGGAGATAGTAGACAAGCTCTAGATGTGTATGTACGATATGGAGCTCCACCATTCCAACAGGTATAGTCATGTGATATTGTCACCTCATGCCAATTGTTATTCAACAAAATACAGCAAATAGTATTGTACTAGTTAATAGAATTTAAAATAGTATTCAGATTTTTTTAATGGTCATAACTATTAACAAAATTTTGTTAGATCAGCGACAAAACACAATAATAAAAAATATATGGCAACAGCATCAATTAACAATGCAGCAATGTCACATTCATGTTAATTTATCAATGAAATGCAGAAGTTATTTATGAAATAGAACAATATTGCAATGTTTAATGTGTGTAAAATATAAAAAAAAATATAAGTTTATTAAATCAAATGATTTGAGTTATTGGACATAAACTTTAAATTGTTAACTTGTGTAAACTTAATCTTTATTGAAACAAAGAATGTTATTTTTATTCTTAGAACTGCTATGTTTTCTTTATTTTCAGAATTTCAACATATACAAGAGGATATTTAGTGACATCATAAATTCCAGAGATTTAAACCGTCCAGAAGCTTACAAAATTTGGGCAGATCTTAGAGATGTGATGTTTGATCTGGTATGCTTTTATTTTCTTATGAAGATTCCTTTATTACTTTTAAAAAAATAGTATGGATTGCAATGCAGAATAGAAAAGTCCTCCCAATATCAGATATAGTGAAAAAAATATATGTTTGTTTAGAGATAGTTAATTGCATAATGTTCTTATCTTTAAATATACCAATGTACCAATATATGGTACTTTCATTAGGTAATACTATATCTGGATTTAACAAATATTACTTTATGATAAATATAGAATTCTTAGATAGCTTTAAGTGAAACTTGATATTATTTAAAAGATTTTATATAGTGTAGTTTATAACTGAGGCAGCTGTTTAACCCATGTCTATTAATAACATATATTTTTCAGTGTGAAAACATGTCAAAGTCATCTGATGCTAACTCACCACCTCACCAGGAGTTTGAGTCAATGTTACTCATAGCACATTATTACGCCAACAGATCAGCAGCAATGGCCCAGAAATCTCTTGATTCTATAGCTGCTAAGTTATCTGTCTCTCTACTCAGACATACAGATGTTATACCAGCAGACAAGGCTTTCTTTGAGGCAGGAATGATGGCTAGAGTAAGTCCTACAAATGTTTTATTTTTTATAAACTTTTGGGTGAAATAACAGGAATTATTATGACTTCTGAAAGAATAAGATCTTTTTTTAACAATATTTTTGTTTGTGTCGTTAGGGAAAAACCCAGATTGAAGATATGTTCTTCCAATTTGTTTTCCATAGATGTTAGAGAAGATTTGTAACAAGATGTTTTTTGTAATTAACAAATGAACTGAGATTGTGACTCTTTAGGTATTGTTCTTAACTGTAAGGAGTATTTATAGATTTAGGATATACTGGTAAATGTAAATTCAAAATTTATTTTAATGTATTTTTAATGGGAATAATGCGACTCTTTGAGTGTAGCAATACAGCAATATTAAGATCTTAACAATGATATTTGATGCATAAATGTAGCTTTTCCTGAAATCGCTATAATGAGGCACATTTTTGCTCTTTCTTCAAAAATCCTTGCCTACAATTAATTTTGAGTTTACAATAGTGTACTGCTATAGTCTTCAATGTTCTAGTTTAAGGTAGCACAATACAAAGATTTTTTCACTCCCAATCAGACAACTTTAAACTGATGTAATTCATTTCATCCTTCTTTATATTTTATAAATGAGGTACCAAAAGAAAGAAGAAGGATTAATCTTTCAAATTGTGGATATAATTATTACATTATTAATTATTATGTAATTAGTTGCTATATTGTAATGTCCACACTTGAATGAATTTAGCGTCTTTATTCTTTATAGCATCCCAAAATATTTTATAGATTCTTGTACAACACAGCTTGACCTCCAAAACTGTGTCTCAGATTTCTAAAAACATCAATAGAACAAATTTTATACCCAATTGAATTTAGTGGTCTCTTATGAATTGATGTTGCAAACTTCATTGAAGATTTATGAGAGAATGAAATACAATAGGAAAAATCTGAGACACAGTTTTGGAGGTCAAACTGTGTTGTACAAGAATCTATAAAGTATTTTGGGATGCTATGAATAACAAAGAAGCTAAATTCATTCAAGTATGGACATCACAATATGTCAACTAATTACATAACAATTAATTATGTAATAATTATGTCATAATGAAATTATCACAATTTGAAAGATTAATCCTTCTTCTTTCTTTTGGTACCTCATTTATAAAATTTAAAGAAAGATGAGTGGAATTACATCAGTTTAAAGATGTCTGATTGGGGATGAAAAATCTTTGTATTGTGCTACCTTAATTAAGTAATTGTATTTTCATTGTTGTGCTATATCATGTAATATCCATGTATTTTTTCAGGCACTAGGTTGGGAGAATATGGCATTTGTGTTCCTGAACAGATATCTAGATATATCAGAGGTAATCACCTTTTAATTATATTTTTATGTACAAAAGTATTCTCTTGTTTTTAATAAACAGTTTAACAATCTGTTTACCCACAAAATATAATAAATTTGTTGTTGAGATTAAAAAAAAATTCCCATTTGTGTAATGAAGAATATTTCATATCAATAAAAACTATTAGGTTTTAACTACTTTTAATTGAAGAGGACTTAGTTCAATTCTATTTAATTAATACAATATTTGAATTACAGGCTATAGAAGAAGGATCATTAGATATGTTAGACCACAGTGATTTCCAGGATACAGATATACCATTTGAAATTCCACTGCCAGAGAAAGCTCATCTCACGGTACATTTATTTTTTTGACAAAAATATTCCATTTTGATTAATACTTCATAATGGTACAAGTGATACTTTAAGCCTTTCTGTATGATAAGATGTAGTGTATAGTGTTTTGAAAAAGATGAAATCTGTTTGATTTTACTATTATCTTTACCATTAGAAATAATGTCAATATATGAATGAAATATACCAGAGGAACATTCAAACTCGTCAGTCGAAAACATAGTGATGACACCATGGCTAAATAAGACCTACAAACAAACAATATTTATTCATATATTCTACAGCTATCAGCTGAATAAGATAATGTTTATATCATCGTGTACCCGGTTTTCGAGCAGGATGTATGTTGACCCTTGAAAATGATTAGATAACACATATTAGAATTTTTTTTTAAAGTATAAGATAATCCATGTTATATTATTTTCT
>CM034349.1:135160493-135202199 GCA_019925275.1 Mytilus edulis
GTTACAAATGTTTACGTCAGGTAAGATTTTTTTGTCTTGTATAACAATACTAATACTTAATGATTTCATTTAGTATATGTTAGATATACTTTAGTATTGCATCAATGATTCTATGCTTATCTAATTGGATTTGTTATCATAGACACAACCTTTGCCTGGGACAGAAATTTAATTTGTTAATTGTTTTTTATAAGTTATTTTTCTTTATCTTTGATTAAAGTTAAGAGAGGAGGACACTTGCTGGAATTAAAGATTGACAATCAAATGCTTGTTGGTTTGTTCCACTGACTTTCCAGTTTCCATTATAAATATGATATGAAGGATTAACAATTGAAATAACCACTATAAAAAGGATGGAACAGCCCCTTTTTAGGTTCATAGCCCGACCTGTTTCAATCCTTCATCAACCTTCTTTTGAGGCAATAGAGGATTTATAGTTGCAAGATATTATAAAGTGTCAGATTTTTTATCCATCTTAGGTATTATTTAGGTTGCTAATTTATCCATACTAGATTTATATATAATGTTACCTATATATGAATTATTTTACTTTCATAATATATGTTTTTCTTAAAATAATATTGACCAAACAATATTTACAGCATGTTATTTTTTTCAGGGTACATTTCCAACAATGACTTTTGTAATAGGACTGGGAGTTAGTACAGTGGTGATATCAGGACTTTTATGGGTTACACAAAGAAGAAAGGCTAAAAAACAAGTGTAGAATTTATATATTGTATTGAAATGTCTGAAATTCTCCACAAAAGATGCAAGTGTTCCCTTGTGAAATCCTACTATTATATATTTAAAGTTACTTAGTATTAGCAACTAAGAGTCAACCTAGTGTTAAATATGTTGAAGAGTTTATATGGATAAATTATGTAACTGCACACAAACTTACCAGCTAGCATTAAAGCTATTTATTAATTTGAACTATTCAATGTTGAACTGAAAAAAATAGTGTTTTTTTGTTGTTTGAATTTACTATAATTTGTATAACTTAATAATGCAATGCTTTGAGAAAATCTTTAATTACTGATTTGATGTAAGATTGTATAAACTATTTTCTTTGATTAATATAATGTGTAAGAATACATGTCCAATGATATGATACAGTGATATATGTGTATTGTCAACTCAATGTTGAGATTTAATTCAAGTGTTAAAATGATCAGGTGAAATCAAATTACTTCAAATGACTAAAAGTATTTTACTCTATGGTGATTTATTGTTTAGAAATGACAAAGTAAAAAAAGTGAGGCTTAGGCGTGCTGTTACAGGTGTCTTTTGCAGCAGCGTCAACAATATATCTGTTTATGGGTACCATTAGTAGTAGGTCAATGGTTAATGATACTTGGTATGCTTTTGTATAAGCATTGGTGCATCTCATTTTTATTGTAATTATTTGTCTCAGTCCCTAAGTCATAGGCTATTGACTTGGTTGCTGAACATGGAATGTTTTCCAATTTTACTGCAGCTTCTTCCCTTCTTTACAAATTCTTTGATCTAGAAAGATTTTTGGGAAGTTTTAGATTTCAACCATGTGATTTATGGTTAATGATCTGATGGTTTGAGACAACTTGTATGCTAAATACTACAGAGCTTTCATTAATATATAAAAAGGTAAACAAAACAAATCAGCATAGAAAGGTGTAACTTAAATGTAGCAAACATAAAGTTTCATAAGTATTTATAATATTGTTAGTTTGTTATGTATAATATTTTCTTAAAATACTCATTTTACCTAAATCAGGTTAATTTGTTAATAAAGCATTAACTTCTTTGAATTGATTATTGTTTATGAGTTTTGAACAGCGGTATACTACTGTTGCCCTTATTGTTTATAAGTTTGATCTAATAAGCCAAATTTTAATGTATGTTTTTGAAAGAAATAAAACACAACATTTGAGTATCACAATGTAAAATATAAAATAGTTGATGTCTAAGACAAATAGTACTTGTTAAAGGTCATATGGACATTTTTGAGGTCTCACAGTAAAATAATGGAATATGAAATTGTATATTACCACCAAGGATCACGGATGCCAACATTATTGCCATCCCTTGAGTTTGTTACCATCATCATTAGAAATTAAGATGTAATAACATTTAAAACAACAAATAAGTAAAATTACAAAATTACCAAACTCTGAGGAAAATTCAAAATGAAAAGTTCAGAATCAAATGGCAAAATCAAATGCACAAACACACCAAACGAATGGATAACTACTGTCATATTCCTGGCTTGGAACAGGCATTTTCTTTTGCAGAAAAAAGGTGGATAAAACCTGGTTTTATAGCTAGCCAAACCTTTCACTTGTATGACAGACGCACAAAATTCCATTATATTGAAAATAATGTGTGAACAAAACAAACAGACATAAAAGGTAAAACAGTCACATATAGGAGTGAACTCAGCAAAGCAGTCAACAAGCTCTAATTTCTTGTCCGTGTTAGGTATAGTACCTAGGACTTTTCGGATGTGTGGGACACCCATTACTGCAGTAGAAACATTACAAACATTTAAAATGTTTAACATTTGCAAACAAACAACAGATCGGATCTGAATCAGAAGCAGTCATAACAGGGCTCCACTAAAAGGAGAATATTGAGCCAAAATGGAAAAAAATAATTTTCAACATGTAAACCATTAGAACTGCTGTCTTACCATCAAATGCTCTTCAACTTTGCATTCGAATTGGTCTTCCAACTGGTTCGACTTGGAACACTGAGGAATTTAAACGAACCGCACTTCTAGGATACTAAGACATTGACAATTTTATACAAGAATCTTTGACAAATTGTGATTTCAACTTTCAATTCGTCAACTTCCCATTTATCAGCAGTAACACACACTCTTTCCAGGCGTTTATTTATCTCATTTGTTACGCTATGCTCGATATTCACACTAGATGGACATCAGTATAATTGTGTATGCTTACTCAAACTGCTCCAACAGAGTAAGATTTACTTAAAATCAAATTGACACTTCCACATAAGTTGTTTGGTCACATTTAAGTGTCTTATATTTGAAAAACATAACATAGAGAGAAAATCTTACAGCAGAGAAAAATTCACCTTCTATTATCACCAAAATTGACATGCATGAAATTGTTACCTGTAAACGACGATTTGGTTGATTTCTGACTTTATATATTGCTATCATGTTGTCCTCGTCGTTAGCGTCGTCCGAAGACAAAAACTTTAGTATAAGTGAATAGAAATCTAAAAAAATTAAACAACAGGTTAATAACCACAAAAGGAAGGTTGGGATTATTTTTGGAGGTTGTGGTCCTACTAATTTAGGAATTAAGGGCCAAAATGGGCCCAAAATAAGCATTTTTATACAACAGCAAAAAACATTTTGGTGTCGTATAATGGTATGTCTGCATCGTCGTCCGAAGACTCATTGGTAGCCGGATTATAACTTTAGTTTAAGTAAATGGATCTCTATGATTTTTTTTTAAGAAGGTTCTATATTACAAAAGGAAGGTTGGGAATGATTTTGGGGATGATAGTTGCAACCGTTCAGGGCTCAAAAGGGCCCAAAACAAGCATTTATCTTGTTTCAGGACAATAACGTGTGTATAAGTATTTCAATTGCTCTGAAATTGTACCACAATATTTAATACCAAAGTAGAAGATTGGGATATATTTTAAGGGTTATGGGGCAAACAGTTTAGGAATTAAGGGCCAAAAACAAGCATTTTTCTACTTTCCGGACAATAACATGTGTGTAAGTGTATGGATCTCTCTGATATTATACCACAAGGTTCCATATAACAAAGGGAACGCTAGGATTGAGTTTGGGGTTAATTGGCCAAAATATGTAGGATTTAGGGGCCAAAAAAGGTAAAAAAAGAAGCATTTTTCTAGTTTCCAGACAATAACTTGTGTTTAAGTGTATGGATCTCTCTGAAATTATGCTACAAGGTTTCATACTACAAAGGAAAGGCTGGGATTGAGTTTAAGGGTTATTGCTCCAAAAGGGGGATGGGGGATTAATAAGTGGGGGGGGGGGGGGGGGGAAGGGATTTTTTATTAACAATTTTTTTAAGGGATTCCTATTTTTTGCTTCAATATTTTTCATATTTCGAATTTTTGAAAAGTTTTAAGAAGAAATCGATTGCACAGTATTGCGCTATAGATTTGTAAGATCTTTGACCACATTTATTTGGTGTCAGAAATCTATTTCATGTCAAAATTTTTATCACAATTCAAATTCAAGCTTGAATATTGTGTCCAAATTTGCCTGAACTGTTTTATTGTCTATTAAATCAAAAACTATATAACTACTAAGTTGATATTGTTTATGACAAAAATCTAATAGGACTACAACAATGGAATGTCTCGAGAAGTCGTGGTGTCTTTATGATTTATATTTTTTATATAATTTTAGTGGTTTGCCTTATTTCTCGAAAACTATAAAAGATAGATAGAAACTTAACAGCAAAGGTGATCAGCAATACAAAATCTACAAAAAGGCTAATACATTGTACAACCTTAACAAAATTTGAAAATGCTTTTCTTTTTTTAAACATATGGAAACTAATACATTTTTCTCTTTTCAGCAATTTCGAAGACTGCTGAAGAAGAGTAACGGAGGAGGAAGCAGGTGTAATTCTCATGTACCTCTTTTACGATTCAGTTTTGGTTTCCAATGATATTATAAACACCCTCACACATTTAGCTAAATTTTAGTTTCCAAGTGTACTATAATGAGTAAAAGATCGAGTTTACGTTTGATTCTGCTTTGCTGACTTTGTGCAGAAAATATAGGCTTTGCACTATGAAAATTTCGTGAATATAACAGTTTTACAGACTTTAATTCTTCAATTTTCATCCTTAAAAATGGCTAAAAGTTGTGTTTGCCACTGGTGCCATTTGTGTTCTTCTGATATATCTATAATTTTTAAAATTTGTTTTTACTGGATTTATATTTGTAAAATACGTAAGTTTGCTTTCTTCAGAAAATAAAATTCAAGCGCAGATAAAGGATTCAGTAGTATATAAATAAACTCGACATAGATACCAGGATTGAAATTTTATATTTACGTCATACCGCTGTTCAAAAGTCATAATTTAAATGAGAGAAAACAAATCTGGATTACAAACTAAAACCTAGGGAAACACATCAACTATTAGAGGAAAACAATTGAACAACAAAAATACTTAAGTGCAACATAAACAAACGCCTATATAAAATGGAAAATGGAAATGAGGAATGTGTCAAAGACACAAAAACCCGACCAAACTGCAGAAAACAGCCAAAGCCACGAATGGGTCTTCAATACGGCGAGAAAATTCCGCACCCAGAGCCGGCTTCAGCTGTCCCCTAAAACAAAATGTGTACTATTTTAGTGAAAATGGACGTCATACTTAACTCCCAGAACATATAAATGAACTAAAATTAACAAATGTACAAGACTAACAAATATACATAAAAAATGGATTATTTGATAACAAATAGTACTGCAATATTCCTGACTTGGTACAGGACATTTTAAACGTGGGTTGAAACTGGTTTTACTGCTAGCCAAACCTCCCGCGTAAATGTCAATGTAAGTAAATATCACGAAAAGTAAACCACAAAATAACAACGGACATCTACTATTCAAGACAACACATGCCAACACAAACAGTGAGGTATATATAATCTTGAAATTCATACTATTATGTGGAACGAGATCCAAAAATTAGTAATTGTTCTCACAATACTAATCAAAATGGTCTTAAAAGGCTATTTTAGATTAATGCTATGACGACGTCTTAATTATTTGGACTAACACAATACCACATTATTAAATGGAAATTGACTCGACTATAATGACATATAAGACGTATGTGAAATGTACCAAGCATACAAAATTTAAATCATAATATCTAACCGAACCTAAAAAAGAAACATCATAACTGAATACAGGAATATTAGATGTATAAATACTGAGAAAAGTCGTATAGCAATGCAAATTCACATTCGGCCAAACAGTTATATTCGGGAACATGACACGTTTGGTACTTGGCAGACATAAATTTTAAACCACATTTAAAGACATGGTTAAATATGTATTTAGTTAGGTTAGACAAAAACACATCATATAGATCAATCAATGCGTGATGGTGTCCATAATATTTACGGATTGACATTTTTAATCTTCCCTCCTCATAACTCTGTTGAAGCAGTTTCTGCGTAAGGAGCACACTTATGAAGTCCATATAGTGTAAACATGCAAGGCAATAACGTATAACACAGTAAAATTACAAAAAATACCGAATTTCCTGGAACATTCCAAACAGAAAGTCCTTAATCAAATGGCAAAATCAAGCTCAAACACATAAAACGAATGGATAATAACCGACTTCGTACAATAGACAATAGGGCATACGATACAGTTTTGATTCCTTATTGAAATTTTGATAACAATTTGCGTATAGGCTATTTTTTTAACTGATTTCTTAGCTGTATATGTATGAAATTAAAAAAAAAATGCATTCTTGACCTTTTTTTAATGAAAAATTGGTACAAAAATCTGCATACGTGATCAAACCAAATCTCATTTAAAAAACATGGGTTCCATGCACTCGTTTCAATTTCAAAAATCAGTCGAAAAATGCATCTTTAACCGATATTTCACAGTTTGACGTCGCGAAAATAACATTTAACGTTATCAACGTCATTACCTCCCCTGTAACTGTATCGTATGCCCTTACCTTCCTGTTATCCGCATATAGTCCAGTCAAACTAAGTTTGAACTTCAAACTTATTGCAACAGAAAACGTTTACATTGTAATCTTTAGCATTAAACCCCAAATATACACAGAAATAAGTCCCATAAAATCTAACTTGAGGAAAAATCATAAAAAACAATTTTGAATTCTTATGGAAATTAACATAGGAAAAAAGAGAGAACTCCGCCAAGATAAGTCTATTTTATTGGTTGATTTTCTTAAATTCACGTAAATTATGATACTTTGATGGGGTTATAAGTTCGTATTTGACTATTTTATATAATCTTCTGCTCATGAAATGTACAAAACCGAAGTGTTAATGGTATTTTTTTGGGAACAATTTTCATTAAAGAAATTGCAAATTCATGGCTTTGTGATCATTTTGAAAAAAAATATTTGGTATTATTTATATCTGTAAATTATGTTTGTTCAGCTTCTACATAAGAAACTTTAAACCACAAAAAGAAGAATATATGCTTAATTAGTTTTATTCAATTTGAGATTATTTACCTTGACATGTTGAAAAATCAAATACATGGTTATATTAAGAATAATGAAATATCGGTTGTAGCTTGATAAAAGATATGAAAACACCTTTAGAGTTGTTTGTTATACTGTAAAGACAGGTAAAACATAGAAGCGATAAAGTTATTATTTTGTATCAATTTTTATCGATATTTCTGCCTTTTTAACAGAGTTATCTCCCATTTCAATGCAAATCTCAATAGGAATTTTAAAATCATTAATTTTTAGTTTTCCTGAAGTTATATTTTGTTGGACTTTTTTCTGTTAATATTTTGGGTATAATGTTAAAGATTAAAACTTTAAAATCTTCAGTTGCAATTACTTCAAGGTTAGGGTCGAATGTTTGCTAGAATGACTGGTCTAATACTTCTAGTAGGGCTATCATTAGTGAACAGTAGTTCATAGTTTAATTGTTATTTTATTGACTACATTTATATGTAATTGACCCTATCCTCAATCACACTATACGGTAAACTGCTTAGCGAGTGAACATATAAAGATTTTATTTGCAGGCAATACCAATTATGCAATTCCTTTTATATATCTAGTTTCAAAACAGTGAGAGAAGATACCAAGGGGCCAAAATGATCAACATTACACAAAATGATACACACAAAAACCCCTCCCAAAATACAGGAGGTAAAGTATCAAATGTCATACTGGGAATACAAAAGACAAATACAATAAATAACTCATTACTTTTGACATAGGAAATAAACTCATCATAGATACCAGGATTAAAATTTTATATTTACGCCAGACGCGCGTTTCGTCTACAAAAGACGTAAAGTATGTAGTCAGTTTTAAGATATCAGGGACGACAATGAACAAACAATCTTACCAAATTATAGAGGTGATATGACCCATTTTGACAGAACAAGAGAAACTTGATATCGTACAGGCAAAAAGTAAAGGAAAACAGAATATCATAACAAGCAAAAATAAAAGAAAGACGAAAAGACAACATGAAACGAAATACTAGATATTAAGCAAAACGTTTCAACTCAGGGAAGCTCGTTTCAAGCATTTCCTGTTTTTTATTGGCACTCAAGTTTTTAACAGTTGTCATTTGTGACAGAGATTCCATAACTGATAAACTAAAATTATGATGTCGTCCGTAAAACTTTGGAGAAGGTGACTTTAACATTACCATTTGGTAAACAGCAACCCTCGATGATGGAATTAATTTAAGAGAACGCTAGCTCTCGAAAATCGTGTTATCTGGGAGATATACAGTCCATATGCCGGTACTTCCAGAATGAACCTGTAGATAAATGGAAAGTTCATAAAAGGAATATTTAAATTTATGTCTTACAGTTTGTTTCAATCCGCTCTCATTGTCAATAGATGATGTTCTCTCACTAAAGGATTTAAAATTTGGTGACTGTTATAAAACGCATATATCCCATCGAAGTTAACAGAAAGGATACAACAGATATACAGTTAACTCACACCTAGAAATTGTAAAAGAAGGTCGGTTGAAAACAAAACTTAACCCCAAAAGAGATGATTTCAGGTTCACAATTGTGAACTTTCCATTTCTAAGTAGCAACAATCCAGAAGCACCTGCTAACGGAGTATATATTTTCCCGTTCAAACGATATTACCGGGCTTGTATTTTCTATCATGATAAAGGTTGTTGCTTACAAGGTAGCGATCAAACCAAGAGTTCGACGTGGTAAAGTTGAAATCAGCCCTTTGTAATATTTACGGACGTCATCACGAATTGGTTAACCGCTATCGAATATCCGTTTCAACGACGATAGCGGATATGTTTCTGATGGCGTAACTACAAACCCGTTCCCTTATCCCGAATGTTACTTTCCGAATTAGACTTGTTATCGGGTTTATAATGAAATAGACAGTAGACAACACGACGAGTGCCATATGTGGAGCTGGATCCACTTACCTTTCCAGAGCACAAGAGATCATCCCCAGTTTTAGTTGGAGTTTGTGTCTTTAGTTTTTGATATTTTGTTTTGTGTACTATTGTTGGTCTTGTATTGTAAGCCTTGGTATTGACAGGTTTTTTTTTCGACTTATGAGATTGAATGTCACTCTTTAATCTTTCACGCCTCTCCTCTAAATATTGAAGTCAAGACTGGAAGCAGTATTAACTCTTTTTGGTATCTCTTGTTTTAAGTTCGATAGGATATAAGCAATCAACATAGTTACCACTATACTTTGTGTGAATTATTTACTTCGAGAACAGCATGTATATGGTGGAATGTAAAGCCTGAAAATGCCAGCTCCTTTTCATTTATTTAAGGTATATTTGATTTCATTGATTTGTGATAGAAAATGTTCGCAAAAAATTAACAGGGGACACAAACGTATATTTTATTGTCTAAGTGTGCACACGGAATAATGTCATCTTAATATGTTAACTTATCATGCAAAGTACGTCGCTTGCTATGTTCTTATCTTTAAAGTATTTTACCTTTTTAATGTACATAGGCTATTGTTATATACAGGTCAAAATACAAATAGGAATGATAGAAATATTTCTACTTCAACAGTGCTCAATATTTCTTTGGTCGATCAACTTCGTCAATAGTGTCTTCGGTTAACTCCATTGTATCTGCAGGTTTTACATGTATTATCCTGCACATTATGATTCCATGATATGTGCTAAACACTCAAGCGGATATTGTGCTTATATTGTGATACAGACTGGGATTCATTTGAAGTTTATTTGAACATTTATTTACTTTGTCAAACTTTTCTGTGAAGCTTGTACAGAAGATTGTTCATAATCATGAATAGCTGATTGTGAAATAGATTGTGTTTATTTTATCATATATTTTTCTTCATTTTACTGATCAATTAAATTAGTTTTGGATAGTTAGCATTATACTTTAACACTTGCATAAGTAGTCGAAGGCAAAACCCAAGGCTACGTTGATGTTAGTTTTCAAACCGTGATGATGACCTTAGGAGTTATCAATCCATTTTCAAGGATTTGACAAATGCACTTCTTGCAAAGCCATGTATTATGACGATTATAGTCGGCATTCTCTATCAACGTCCATTTACTTAAGAATTCATTCTCTTGCATGTGACATAATTGTCCTTTCAAATACCAATCAGCTAACATCTAAAAATCAAAAGAAAACGTCGTTTTCTGTAAAATGTAAGTTTGAAAAAGTAAACTCAACAAAACATGTAATACAGTCCGATTCTTTGTATATTGGCGTTTGTATTTGTAGCAGTTCCGTTCAGTGTTTCTGTTGTTTCCCCTTTATAGTTGATGTAATTTCCTTGGATTTGGTTTTTTTACCTAGATTTATTCCCGTTTAATCGATGTATGACCATTTAACAGCAGTATACTACTGTTGCCTTTATTTAATGAAAAACACTAGTATACCGCTGTTCAAAAGTCATAAATCGAGAGAATACAAATCCGGATAGCAAACTACAACTGGAGGACTATCAGTTCCCTGGGGTATCATCATCTGAGTAGTCAGTGCGTTGGTATTACTTGATTTTTTCACTTGAATCGGCGGCGTTTAAACTGTTCACTTATCATAGACCAGCCCATCTTAAGATAGGTGTGTTTGGACAAACTCATCAATTAGGAATTCAGTTAAATTTTGAAATATTAAGAAACTAAGGTATCAATTCCCGCTGGCAAAGTATCCTAGTATTTATGATAAGTTTATTTATGTGCTTTTTGGTCATATAGCTCCTCAACTGTTTGTGTAGTTATTTGTTCTTGACTATCAAATATTCGCCTCTGAGCGTTCCTGAAGAAGGTTAATCAAGAAAAGAGCCTCAAACGCATGGAATTTATAACATGTTGTTTTCTAGTTTCATGTATTTAAAAAAAATATTCTTTTATAATGTCTGTATAAAAATGGATCACAGTCCGTCCTCTATACTGAATTTAATTGGATCTGTGCGTATCTATTCCTCTTCTTTCATATATCAAAAAAGGTACAGAATAACAAGCATAATCAAACTCAGGCGTTAACTCAAGGTATTAAAGTAAATAGGAGACATAGACATTTGGTATATAAATGCAAACAAATTAAAACTTCAGATATATAACGCACACAGAGGTTAATTATTGATACTTGCGCTCTTATGGTACCTGTTCAAATACACAGATTTTGCTAACAACCGTGTTATTAAATTTGAAACATAATTAGTAATGGCGAAGAAAATCTACATTTAACTTACCACTAGCTTTTCTTTGTCATAATTAAGATATCTTCCGCTTTTCTCCATCAAGTTTAGTATTTCATCCTATATAAAATACATATAAATTATTGTAGTTGACGTTGCTTGCTAAAGGCCAAAAATGAGGCATGGACATTTTTATGATATTGTAATATTAATTTGAACTTACAAACTTGGAAAAACGGTGTAAACAGTCCTATCAAATAATTTGATAGTTTTTTTATTGCATAATGTACTATTTTTTCTTATCAGTACTCAAATGCCAGATATAAGTCTTTTGACCATAGGTCCATGTCCTGGAAATTACCACACAGGACAAACTATTAGCCCCAAGAATATCATCATCTCAGTAAGTCGAGCTTAGATGGAATTCAATATCATTTAAGGTATATCTAAGTCATAAAGCTTTTTTATACATCACCGGCATAGAAAAGCCAACTGTAGGCATTCCCGATGAAAGTCAAATGAACTGTTTCAATATGAGACGAACGCGTCCACAGGATAATGACGTTGTAAAAAGTAAAATCACAAGAATACTGAACTTAGAGGAAAATCTAATCGGAAAGTCCACAATCACATGGCAAAATCAAATAACAAAACACATCAAAAACGAATGGACAAGAACTGTCATATTCCTGACTTGGTACAGGCATTTTCAAATGTATAAAATGGTGTAATAGATATTAACGGAGGCAAGGAAACAGATATATCAGATTCAGATAATACGTCAAAGATAGAAATACTAGCTAGTAACATTTGCCTTAAAGGATTAGAGGAATGTTGTCCATTCGTTTGATATATTTAAACGTTTGGGTTTGCCATTTAATTAGGAACATTCCGTATTGAATTTTCCTCTGATTCGGTATTTTTGTTAAATAACTTTTTGATGATAGAGTTGAGAGTCCCTGCACATGAAGTTGAACATCCAGTTTATCCTGGTTCATTTGTTTTTAATCTAAAACAATAACATTTGCAGTTCAGTATCGCCCCAAAATTATCTGCCTCTAAAACCTGTAAAAAATACATCAATTACACAATAAAAAATGGCTGGAATATGCTCTTTTGCTTAAAACCACATCGTAATATAAACCCGGATGAAGTATCAAAGAGAAGCAATTTCATACAAGGTGTTATCAATTAGATATAATGAGAGTTCCCTCCCATTGTACGCACTTGCTGCCTTTGCAAATTATAATACTTTCAGGAAATGTTTTTAGATTAAATTGTTTAATGGTCATGGTCATACGTATATGGTCCTAACAAAAAGTATTATCCTAACGTTTTTCATTTTTTTAATGAGACAAAAACAATACTCATATTTTTTTTTCCTTTTGATGTTTACTGAAATTTCTTCATGGCTCCTATGATTTAAAACATCAGTTTTCCCCTTATTAAACTAAACTTGGGTTGTTTTTATAATTGCTTGGACGGACGACCAACTGTATGCAATGCAGTTATAATCCTCTGGCTTGAAAGGGCATTTAATTTTCAGTAAATTGATTAGTATATAGCAAAGAATACGTACCTTACATTTTGACGTGTCGTATCTGATCAGACTAAGCTAGGAAGCGTTAAGGAACAATATTCACCACACCTCACATTAAAACCAAAAATAAATGAATGATATCAACTCTCTACATTGACGGAAATCCTAAGGTCAGTAAATATGAATATTACATTAGTATAGCAATCTACTGTTTCTTAGGATATGACGATCACGTATTTCAAAGGTTATTTTCAGTATCTGACGCCTTGTTTCTATTTTTACGTATATCGACGCTATGTTTCTATTTATATGTGTATTGGTGTTTATTATGACCATATAACAAAAATGTTGCTTAATTTAGATTTATGACGTCGTGACCTCACACCAACTAAATAACACATAGCTAAGAAGGGTGAAAGAGCATATTGTTACCCCGAGAAAACATTGTCAACTGGCGTCGAAGCCAAGGTTGTCAATGCTTTTTTGAGGGGTACCAATCTGCTCTATCACCCTATTTGTTTTATTATACTGAATGTCCTATCCTTATTGTCTTTTACTGATAAAATTAAGGTTAAAAGTATTTTCTATGACGTCATGTACATAACAACGTTACAGATATTAGAATGTTTCATTTTTTTTTATTTTGACAGTCAAATGATAAAAGCTAGCCTAAACGTAGAACTTAAACATTGTATTTAATTACTTAATGTAAATTCATTGTCCTTTAAGTTATCGATTTTTGATTGGTCTGGACGAGAGGGTAACATTAAAAAAATTGTCACCCGCTCAGCCATATGATAGAGTAAATCAACACCCTCGTATTATCCAATCAAAATATGGCATTTTAACGTGAAGTATAATAAATATAATATAAATATGTATACCAACCACGGAGGAAGCGTTGCATCAGAAAAGAAAAAAATTGCAAATATATCAGGAGATTTTAAGAACTTTATGTTAAATGCATGAATGCTAATACAATAAGCTAAAAAGTTGTTGAAAAAAATATATTTTCAACAACATGTTAAAATTCTTGCAAAATACAATTAGAACATTCACAGAAAGAACATTGAACGTCATTTTCCAAATAAATTATTTACATATGTAATATAGAATTTAAGGACTTTAACTCAGTCAATACGTTATATATGAGCCTGTTAGATTATATTGACACTCGGACTTCGTCCTTGGTCAATATAATCTGAACAGGTCCATATATAACGTTTTGACCTCGTCCAAAGTCCATAATTTATAAATAATTATGCAAGTTGTGTTGTGATTTGACGTCGCAACCATTTCATGATATGCATATTTTTCATACATAAAATTGCTGAATTTATGCAGTTTACCCTACATATATCTCGTGTAAAAACAATGTGTTATTTTCTAATCCAAACACATATAAAAGTCGCTGTAAAATAAAGAAATATCAAGAAAGGAGTAGGTTCAGTAAACACCCTTTTTGGCCCAAGTTTTAGAAAATTGTGAAAATGTAATCGAAGATATTTATTGAAAAGTAGAATGCTTCTGCTACATAAATATAAGCTGTTTTTGACAATACAATGCACATATATCGGGTACTAGCATTATTAAGTGATGCTAAATTACTGAAATCTTCACAATGTTAGCATTTTAGTTAAATTTTAGACGGTTTCCGTCTTAAATGAAAGTGGCCGCATTCGTGTTCATTCATGATATTGAAATGTAAGTTGTATTTGATGATAGTACATATTATATATAAAGGTTGAAGATGAACACGGATACGGCCACTTTAATTTTTGACAAAAACCATCTAAAAAGTGACGATTTTTGACATATTTGATAGATTTTTCATATTTAAGCTTGAGTCGGAGTGTTTTTAATGACGTAATCAGTTAAAATCTTTCACACAAACTAAATGAATCAATTGAAATAGACACTTAAGTGTTAAAAAGTGTCTAAAATCGTTCGTTAGATGAACTTAAAAATTGAGGCCGAAATCGGCCCTTACCGGACCTACTCCTTTGGCAAAATATAAGATTGTCGTCATGGGTTGTTTCCAGGTAACTAAAAATTGAAATATATTTAAGTTTCTAAACGCACTGTACATTAATTAAGAAAGATACCAGAGGGAAAGTCAAACGCATAGATAGAAAATAAACTGAAAACGCCATGGCTAAAAACTAAAACGACAAACAGACAACTAATAGCACACAAGACACAATATAGAAAACTAAGGACTAAGCAACACGAACCCCACAAAAAGCTGAGGGTTATCTCAGGTTCTCCAGAAGAGTGCAGATCCTGTTCCACATGTGGCACACGTTGTGTTGTTCATATTATTATAAACTCGGTAAATAGTCTAATTCGGTAGGTCACAGTTGCACTACTTAAGACTCACCATAACTATAAGGTAATGACAGAGTAATGATTAAAGTGTATGGAGTGTCATTGTTATATCTGAGGACAAATCTGTTATTCGGTTTATCACTTATATCATAGATCTTAGTGTGAAGTCGACCATCTGTGTCAATATTGAGGAAAACATCAAGGTATGAAGCAGCCCTTCTTGAATCAATTAATTATATAACATCTACACACGCTTAAAAACACGTGTCTCATGTCTATCTCTAGATTCACCTTCCGTGACAAGGTTACACTACGACTATTGAAGTTATATTTTTATATAGCGGATGTGGTCGAGTGGTCTAGAGCGCTGGACACGAGGCTAAGCAAGTGGTGCTGTAGTGTATCAAAGGTGTGAGTTCGAATCCCGCTGAGGATCGGACAAAAAATTTGTCAGTAGAAAATCTAACTCTAACACTGTTTAGTGTAATTTTCAGACTTATATAAATATTTGCATTATCCTTGTATCTATATCACTCTTAGATCCAGTGGACATGTATATTGTATGGTTTGTCACTTGTTTAGACTTGTTTATATATATATATATATAAGGATAAGAGTAAGAAAGTATCTATGAAAGCCTCTGACAAAATTTAAACTTTTAAGGTTCCTACTACAAACAAGAAGAATATGGCTCTGAATCTGTCCTCTGTTAGGAGTGTTAGGCACTTTTTAAGTTTATGTGATTTTTTTCAATTCCATAAAACTGAAAAATCATGTGGGACAGTCTATTTTCAGGAAGGGGATGGTCTTGATCTTTCTTAGAACATGTCTTTTATTGTATAATTTTAATGTTCTAGCTAATTTCATAGTATATTTAATTTTAAAATACAAATGAAAATCATTCTTTATAGTGATAATAGTGATGTTAAATATTGATTATATGCTGCTGGTCATTCTTGTTATTCTCTTATCTTAAACTGTCTGGATAGAGGCGGAGCTTTGTCTATATTTAATTACTACATCACAGATGTTGGTCAAATCTGTGTCGTTAAACTCCTGCCAATCGCCAAGTTATTGTTGGTCAGTGCACATATAATTCAAAATTCACAGTATTAGAGAATCAAAGACACAAATTGTGTGGTTATATTGATAAAATAATGGTGTCAGAACACTCCTGTGGTGTTCTCAGTGGAAATTTTGTATTAATTATGCATTTATAGGGGTTCTAAGGGGGAAATTCAGTTTTAAGGTCATTTCTAAAAACAATTTTTCATGAGAATTGTTAGCAAAAAATGAAAACAGAAACTTCATGGATACCCCTTTTGGTTTGACTTTGATATATGTGATCAAAGGGAGTATTTTCAACAATACCGTGTCTTAGTTTTTGGATAATTTGTTTCTAAATGAATTTATAGGTGTCCAAAGATGAAAGGTGAAATTAGGTTTGGCATCCAGCAGTTAAATCAATATATTTTCTTACTGGAGACATATATCAAAAATCTGAGACATGGTTTTGTATATAGTATTTGGTTGATTAAAGTGATGAAAACAAATTTTTGCTACCGTTGGACCTAATAGTTATCAAAGGTACCAGGATTATAATTCAGGACGCCAGATGCGCGTTTTGTCTTCATAAGACTCATCAGTGACGTTCATATCAAAATATTTATAAACCCAAACAAGTACAATCTAAATGTGCCATTTTCATCCAAATCGGAAGGCCACTTTTTTTGGCAATTAATGAACTATAATTTGAGAGTAATCATACCAAAACAAATTTATCTTCATATTTAGAAGAATTAACACTTCCATCTTTATAATGAGTTAAAGATTTAGAAAAATCCATTGAGTAGTTTTGAAAAAAAAAATCTTTAAAGATTGTTGGTTGGAGTCTGACTGTAGTGCTACCTCAAGATTTGTATGAAATGTTAAAATTTTCAAAACTTGTAAAATATATAAAGGATACAAAAGGTGCATCCATGACGGAGTTGTCAAATACAACTAGACATTTGCTTTCTTCAAAGTATTTCCTATTGATTGTCCAAATTTGTCTCCGAAGATTACGAATAAGCTATCAAAATAAATTTGCATTACATTCATTAAAATCATTTACATCATTCACTAGAATGAAATTATAGTACCAGAACACATCTTTAACTCACAATTATGTGCCAGATAAAAATATTTTAGTCCATCCGGATTCTCAAAATGTATTTCCAGGCCGAAAATAGAGAGAGACATAAAATTATTCGGAATAAGTTCTTATTAATTTGTAGAACAAAAAATGTGTTTTTTCGCGGTAAAAATGGCATTTAAAATCAAAGATGTTTTAAAAAGCTATGGATATTCCTTCGAGAACGGAACCCTCTCAATAGACAAAAGACGGGATATTCTGACTCTTATCCCAAAGAAAGATAAAGATAGAATACTCATGTCGAACTGGCGTACTCTTTCTCTCTTAAATTACAAATTATTAGTCAAAATTATTGCGGAAAGAATGAAATTATTTTTTCCAAAACTTATAGATCCAGACCAGACAGGATATGTAGCTGGTAGATACATTGGAGAAAACCTACGACTCATTGCTGATATTATAACGTTTACTTCTTTAAAGATTATCCAGATCTTACATAACAAGTCGATTTTGAAAAGGCGGTTGATATGCTGGAATGGAAATTTGTTCAACAAGCATTGGTTTGTTTTAATTTTGATAGCAAGTTCCGGAAATGTGTCTTAACTTTATACTCAAATATATCTAGTCTTGTCTTTAATAATAGATTTAGTTCTATTCCATTCAAAATTGAGAGATGTGTTTGACAATGGTGTCCTTTGCCTCTTTTTTTTAAAATTTTTGTGGACGTTGAACAGCTGGCAATAAGTATTCGTAAGAACAATCAGATATCTGGTATAAAAATTGGGGATTCTTAAATACTTGATCTTGGTACATGAAAAGCATAAGGTTCATCAATAATATTGTAGATGATAAAGGCAAATGTTTGTCTCATGACGCTATTAACCAAAAGTATAACATGAATGTTACTTTTGTAGACATTATATCTATTAAACTTGCTATACCACGTGACTGGGAAGATTTGTTATCAAAACAACACATGTCACCTAACAGTAACTCATTTGGATTCGTTTTTGAGAATGAGAATAAAAAAATGTCTATCACTAAATTATTTGCTAAAGATGTGTATTCCCTTTTTATCGATCAGGGACATGTTTATCCTATTTCTCAACAAAGGTGGGAAAACAGTTTTAATACAGAAATAAGTGACGAATAATCGAAAAATATTTATTCCCTGTCTTTTTCTGGCGTATTGAATTTTAAACCGGATGCCTTTTGTTAGCTATTATTCATGTGTTTCTTTGTCTAATATGTTCTCCTATTTATCTGTATTATAGTTCTGTAATATTATGTTGTCATTTTAATGTTATACTTAACATTGCCATTACAGTGCGAGGTTTTGCATTCCACAAAACCAGGTTCAACCCACCATTTTTTTCTGTAAAAATGTCCTGTACCAAATCAGGAATATGGCCATTGTTATATTATAGTTTGTTTCTGTGTGTGGTACATTTTAACGTTGTGTTTCCGTTGTGTCGTTAGTTTTCTTTTGTGTTTGAGTGTAAATTTACATTACTATAAGACGTGTTACGGTACTTTTCTATTCCAAATTCGTGTATTTGGTTTTGAAGTTATATGTGTTATTCTCATCGGATTTTGTCTAATGCTTATTCCGTTTCTCTGTGTGTTACATTTTTATGTTGTGTCTCTTCTTATATTAATGCATTTCCCTCAGTTTTAGTTTGTTACCCCGATTTTGTTTTTTGTCCATGGAGTTTTGAACAGCGGTATACTACTGTTGCCTTTATTTACTATAGAAATCAAACTTGAAGCTCTTCATTATAAGTAGTTATCACAGGTACCAGGGTTACAATTTAATACGCCAGGCGCGCGTTTCGTCTACATAAGACTCATCATCGCTCAGATCAAAATAATTGTAAAGCCAAACAAGTACAAAGTTGAAGAGCATTGAGGACCCATAATTTCAAAAAGTTAATCCAAATAAGTCTAAGGTAATCTAATCCTGGGATAAGAAAATCCTTAGTTTTTCGAAAAATTCAAGGTTTTATAACAGGAAATTTATAAAAATGACAATATAATTGATATTCATGTCAACACTGAAGTGCTGACTGACTACGGGGCTGGTGATACACTCGGGGACGAAACGTCAACCAGCAGTGGCATCGACCAAGTGGTGTGAATAGTTATCAAAGGTACGAGGTTTATGGAAGTTATTCAATTAAATTTATTTTGAATATGATAAGATATTTAATGATCTCCAAAGTATTCTAAAGATGTATCATGTACTGTGTATTTGAATTTTTTTACTATGTTATATTCGTATAACAACAATAGTATAACAATGTCATAAATGTCATATCATTCACGTATGTCTTGTAATAATGTATATATGCAATTTTTCGTCTGTACCGAGTCAGGAGCCTCTGGCCTTTGTTAGTCTTCTATTATTATAATTTTAGTTTCTTGTGTACAATTTGGAGTTTAGTATGGCGTTCATTATCACTGAACTAGTATATATTTGTTTAGGGGCCAGCTGAAGGATGCCTCCGGGTGCGGGAATTTTTCGCTACATTGAAGACCTATTCGTGACCTTCTGCTGTTGTTTTTTCTATGGGAGGGTTGTTGTCTCTTTGACACATTCCCCATTTCCATTCTCAATTTTATGCACTGTAGTTTGAACACCAAAAATATATTAATTTTTTTTCAAGCGTAGGTTAGACAATACGCGATCATGTTTAATGTAGATATAAAGCCGAGTACTATGTGACCAATTTAAAACATATTCATACTTTTAAATGACATACCAAAGTTGTCTTTTCCAATTATAATATTGTAATCTATCTATGAGTTCTCTGTAAGTGTTTACATTTTCAATATAACTGATAAACATTCTTTTTGATGGCAATTAAACAGATGAAATGCAATACAATCAGATAGTTTTGTGATGACACAAGGGATAAATAGTTCCAAAATGGATTTTTTCTGCTTTCGATAAAATAGAATATCAATATCTAACGATTATTTAAATATCCAATTTAGGTCATATTGATTGAAATACGTTATAGATACAGTATGTAGATGAGGTTATAGCAACATATTGTTTTCACAAAAACATTTTAATTCTGAAAGGTTGGGTATAAGTTTAAAACAAAAGATATTTGATCAGTGTGAATTAAAATGAAGAGCAGATATAAACTTTTCAGGTTCCAAATATTCAAACAAATGTTTTGAATATGAAGAATATTTCAATATTTTAAATGATGAACGTATAAATATCAAATTGTAGAATAAAATTAGGAATCCATTGTTACTCTTAGAAACTGGTAATTCCCCATTTCCTTTCTCAATTTTATATCACGTAACTATAGATATTGTAATTAATGTCAATGGAACACTATATCTCAGTAAAAAAAAAAAATTCTTTCAAAGTTGACAAATTTATCAATGTTACAATTCTTTCAGTGAGTCTTCCTGGTTAGTCATCGCTCTTCGTCACTACTGTTTGATCCTGTTTATGTATTTTTCATCTGTTCTTGTGAAGTATTTTAATGTTATGTTATAACTTTTGAGTAAATTATTGTACCATTGTAACTTTATGATGATAATGAAATAAAGAATCAGTTAATCAAGTTACCCGGATACAAAACGTTGATTCACGTTACTGGGACATTTATTAGATTGTTTCGTTTAATTAAAGAAAGATATTTTCTCCTAGGTAATACAATTATAACACAACCTTAATCAAATTGATGATGAAACACAAATCATAATACTTACACATCTTCTTACTCCCAAAATAGAAAGAAATGACAACAACCATATAAAACCTGCTACGCCAAACATTGCGATTAAAATTACAACAGGATATTCTTCTGTGCTCTTCTTTATAATTATATTTAATGATTCAAATCCTAGGGTAAGGACGAAAACTATCATTGACAGCAATGTACTTGCAATCATGGTGAATTTTCCGCCTATAAAGACACGGTAATACTTCATTAAAGCTTGACTGTTAACATATGCGATAACTGCCTTAATTTGTTGAGTGCACAGCATTAACTGAAAGTAGAATACGAATATGCCCAGTGCTTTATGTAATAAACAATTAAGAATACAATTATATTGCTTTCCCTTGAATTTTGAAGTGCTTTTTGAGTGAAAATTTTATTGTAATTGATAGGAAGTTTATTTTATTCTCTCTAGATTTTAAATGGTTCGAACCACAAAGTAGATAAGACATTTCAGTCAATACATAACTTGTGTATTTATATTTTATTATTGAATAAAATCCTTGTATTTTCTTTTATCAATTAGAAAAAGATCAAACACACAGATTTAAGAACATAATCTACTTACATTTATATTTTGTGAGCTCAAATTAAGGAGATCATCGTCAGAAAGTTGAGATGATTTGTAGACGAAACCTTTGCGTAAAAAAGGTGATAGCTTTGTGACTGGCTTAGATAATATACGAAACCCATTTTGGTTTCTTTTGGCTACAAATACAGAGAATACATTATTATTTTTTGCACATCTGGCACCACCCTTTAAGGACTACGTCATATAATAACACTAAAATAACTCTATTAAGGAAGCAGAAATAATCAAAACTGGTAAACTCAGGATTTGAAAACCTGGTTCAATGTAAATTGAAATAAAAAAAAAATCCCAAGCAAAAATACTCTATAATTATCGTGCGTTTCCCTTTTATTGATTTACAATCGTCAAATACCAACCGAACTGTTTTAAGGTAGCACAATACAAAGATTTTACAACTCCAACTCCCAAGTTTTAAAATGATGTAACTTTCTTAATAATGCTTGAAAATTTATAAAAGTGGTAGTTTTGGATAGCTAACAGATTACTCTTTCAAATTAATGCAATGTTAGTATTATGCAACAATTATGTAACCAATTATAATGTTAACTGTGTCTAAAATATTTTTCACCAAATTTCCACTTTCAAATGAAATTAGCTTCTGCATAGGTATCCCTAGAGGGTTGATTTTATTATATGTTGTTCCTATGGCCATTATCTACAAAAGGGTGTCTCAGATTTCAGATAGAATGTATAGAACAAATTTTACACCTAATCAAACATTACCTTCTTTTATGTGGTTAGGATGTTTACACTAATTAAAGATTTATGAGAGAATGGAATACCATAAAGACAATTTGAGACACCCTTTTGAAGCCCATGATGTGTTGATTAAGATTTCGTTAAAATTTTCTGTATAGTTAAAGAGATGATAGAGCTAAATTCATTCAAGTGAACTGACCCAGATTTTGCCACTAATTACATAATAATGGATTACATAATGATTGCATAATAAAAATATTGCAACCATTTAAAAGATTAATCTTTTATCTATCTATATATACCTCTTTTATTATTTTCTATGCATCCATAAGAAAGTTACAGCATTTTAAAGGTTACTGATTGGAAGTAAAAAAATCTTTGTATTGTGCTACCTTAAGGGATGAATCTATAAATAAGAAGTAAATCAGTTAGATGACCAAGAAGCACATAAAAATGCACCATTGTTGAAATCCGGACGGTGACCTATAGTTGTTAACTTCTTTGTCATGTGATCTCTGGTGGTGGGTCGTCTCACTGGTTATCATACCATTTCTTCTTATTTTTATACACTATTTAAATGTTTACATTAGTAATAAGATAACAACACAACGTTCTGTTTTGTCGGAATAAACAGGAAAGTTTAACAGACGAACGAGGCATAAATGAGACGAGCATGGTCATTGCTGGCATAGATAATTTCATCATCAACATCATGATAAAAATTGTGAACGACAACCGCACATTTCGTCTACAAAAAACTAACCAGTGCCGCCTGAATAAAAAAAAAGATGTGAGAGAACATGGAAGACCTCAAAACAATTGTTTGCTAAATACAGCAAAGAAAATCTTATCTGTGGAAAGACATACTTAGTATTTCGAAATATCTAAAGTTTTGTATACAGTTTTTATTATATCAATTATAACTCATGTCAAGACACAAGAACTGCCTACTTGGCTGATGAAACTTTCGGATAGGAAAACCATTACCACAGTGGTTATTGACTCAGTGGTCGTAAAAATACACTTTTATAGATATCAGGATTATAATTATATATCAGACGCGCGATTTGTCTATGAAAATACGAAGTTGAGGAGCATCGAGGACCCAAAATATTTAACTTTGCCCCGTTTCCTATACCATCATTTTAATTAAAGAAACAATAAAAAAAAATACAACAAACAATATTTAAGAATTCCAACAAACATTGACAAAGACATTCAAACTTATAAACCATTTATCGCAAATATGGCCGTATTTATAGCATATATTTCACTGTGAATACAGACAAAAATGTGCATCTTGAATAGTTTTAGAGAATGGCTGGACTTAAATAAATAAAATTTAAATGCTAATAAGTTTCAGAATATTAATACTTCACTAGAATTTGCTATTCATTTTTTTTTTTCTTGCAGAAGTGGCCAATATAAACTAAGTTTGGAAAGAAGTTTGTGAAGCTCCACTCATATAATACATGTTGTGAGTTATATTGATTTAAATGGACAATAGATGGGAAAAAAAGTTAAATCACAAAATTACTGAACTTCGAGGAAAATTCAAAACTGAAAGTACTAATCAAATGGCAAAATCAAAGGATAAAACACTCAAACGAACGGACAACAACTGTTATATTCCTGACTTGGTACAGGCATTTTCAAATGTTGAAAATGGTAGATTGAACCTTGTTTTATAGCGCTAAACCTCTCACTTTTATAACAGACACATCAAATTCCGTTATTTTTACAACATCTGCCATAAAAAAATTATTAAAACTGTTTAACTGAGTAGACCGTAACGAATGAAACTCGTGTCTTTGATTATTTTTCCTATCTTTTGCAGACTGGAAAAAATACACATCAGTATCCAGGTAATTTTACAATTTTCCGAACATAGACTTAATATAACTTGTATATATCAAGGTCCTGTCATGCTTACAAATGTTCATAGATGCATAAATTTGTCGGTACTCATAATAGCTTTTGTCGTGTAAAAAGTTCATATTTTTCAATTCATTTAGATGAAGCTTGAAAATGATAATTTTAAAAAGCCATTTTGTTTGTTTATGATTAAAACCTTCAACATATCCAATTTTATTCTTATAAAAATTATGATACGCTCTTGGTGTAGCTGTTTATTACCTGTATCTTCATCGTCATTTTTTACAACTGCCCCTGGAAAGAATGAGTATATTAGTATTTTTTTATAAATAATCGTGTCCATCGAACCAATCTTAGCAAAAACCTACTAATATCATTGTCTATAGGATATTTTATATGAATTTCTATAATGTTTTTATAATGTATCGTTGTGTATACCGGTATATGCAATTTTATATGCATTTAAATGTTTATCTTTAATTTCATGTTTATTCTGATATTACTATGTTATCACAATTGAGAATGAAAATGGGGAATGTGTCAAAGAGACAACAACCCAACCAAAGAGCTGATAATGCATGATTTCGTTGTTCATATGTATAGCATGTTTCGCTTATATATATATTTACTTTATATTATACATATTATCTTTAACTGTTAAAACTTTATTAGACCTTTTCTCGGTAGATTTGTCTGTGGTTTGAAATTTTTGCACATCTATTTATTTGAAAGGATTTCTCCAACTTATATGATCTGTGGTAATATACTGGTTGCCTTTTAATTTTTTTTAATTTGATGATATTACACCTGGTGTTTCGGATACAATTTAGGTCAAGTTCAACAAAGGCCGTTCATCTTCGTCAGGTGCCCACGCCTAATTTAACATTTGTTTCTAATTACTTTCTAATTTTTATCAATATGTTTCAAGCGTATCAAATGCAAACATCTTTTTGGGGCACGACTCCTGGGAAACTGGTAAAACCTGATTATTTTTATGTCATTTCTTATCGGACTTTTATTTGTTTGTGAGTGAATTGGTCGAGATTATACACCTTTAATCCTATAACAATATATTCATGATCCGGCAATATGGGAATTTCTAATTGATAAACATAATATTATACTTATATGTATTAATCAGATTCAATTATAAAATCCAACTTAGTTCTGTATTGTATAGAAATAACAGAAAAGGGCGTATGGGTGTCATATTGTTTCATAAAAAATTATCATAAGCAAATCTTGATTCAGACGACCCAAACTTTGTACTATTTTTAACATGATAAAAATTAAATACCTGAGTGGTAAAAGGCGTCACGTATTTTTGCTGCAACGTCATTTTCTTTTTCACAATCAATATAACGATACCGTTTCAGAATAGTTGGGAATTCGGTGTCTAAAGACTGCAGCATTATAGGAATGACACTGATGATTTTTGTTTTGGAAGACATTTCCATCGCTTCGTGTGCTTCGCCCATACACCAGTCACTTTCAAGATAACTTGGACTTAAACAAAGTAAAACTTTCACACTTTTCGACATCTCATGTTTAATATTTTTATCCATTGTTTCCCCTCCAATGAAATCTCTCTCAAAATTGGAACACTTTAAGTAAAATCTCTCCTCAAGTTCAGCACACATTTTATATACGTCATTTGTATCATTCGACGAATGAGACACAAACAAGTGATATTTTTTACCGGGAGGTAAGTTAAATTTTTTGTCACAGTTGTCTTCACTGTCAAACTGTAATAGACTGCCAATCAGTTCTGATCCTGATAGCGGTGACTTTACATATGTTTGATCTATACTTTCTTCGTCGTAAGTCTCGTAAGTTGAAGCAGCATGGTGTCTATGTTCTGTATGTTCACAACAAACAAATGTGGTTTCAATGTCAGTGTTCTCTTCTACTGGTAATAATGGCATGTTTTCTTCAACCTTAGTACTGAAAAATGTACTACAGACAGTTGATCCCGTTATATCTTGTGGGGGTATTTCAGAAAACTCTATTTCCTCAACTGTCTCATTTCGACGTTTGTATTGTACCTTACGATTTACATTAGCCATTGTAGATATATTTGATGTCTCTCAAAGTCTGCAAAAATAAAATATAATTCTACATAAATATGTATTGTTCACATAGTGCTAAAAAAAGGTAAATCAAACACCTCAAATTAATTACTTATGTAGTATAACTATAAGTTACTTAGTTAGGCATTGTTTTTTTCAACCTCAAATGAACGATGAACATTATATTTTTTGGGTCTTCCTTTCAACGATCAACATGCGGAATCAATATCACCGTCTCCTCGAAACTTGTGTACAATCAGCCATCAACAAACGACAACCCCTGAATGACAGGCTCCTGACTTGGGACAGGCTCATACATACAGAATGTGGCAGGGTTAATCATGTTAGCGGGGGTTCAACCCTCCCGATGTCCTTTTACATTTAATCCCCTTAGTATAACATAACTTACATGATCTTTACATTTATGTTGGTATTATTAACTTCAATTAAAGTACTTTGTTTTAAATTGTGAAATTCTAAGTACGTCGGCGTTTGTTTCTTTTGCATCTCAGTGTTTCTGTTGGTTTGTTGCTTTCCTCTTAAAATGACGTGTTTCATCGGTTTTAGTTTGTAACCCGGATTTATTTTCTTTAAAACGATTTATTACTTTTGATATGCGGTACACCATTGTTGCCTTATGTAATGTGGTTAAACACAGTTTAATAGAGTATCCAGAAACGTTTTGAATTTAATGAGATGTAACAGATAGACAAGGAATAAAACTGTTCATTTAAACAACAAAGAGGTAATACACATGCTTTATTTGTCTGTGTATGAGCGTCACTGAAGAGTCTTATGTAGACGAAAATGGCGTCTGGTGTATTAATCGATTTATGAGTTTCGAACAGCGGTATACTACTGTTGCCTTTATGTATTTATAATACTAAAATAACGTACATTTTTCAATTTGTTAGCGGGCATGACATAAAACAGCGAATCGAAGAATTCAACTTTATTTATAACTAATATAGGAATTTTATACGACTGTCATACAAGTGAGACGTTTAGCTAGCTATAAAACCAGATTTTATCCACTATTTTCTACAAAAGAAAACGCATGTACCAAGTCAAGAAATGTAGAGAAATCTTTTTGATTGATTGATTGATTGATTGTTGGTTGCTTAACGTCCAGTTTTTTGAAAAACAAGGGCAACTTATATTATAATCAACAACACTAGCATATTTGCAAGTAAATAAACTCACCATAGACACCAGGACTAAATTTGTATATAGACGAGACGCGCGTTTCGTATATAAAAGACTCATCAGTGATGCTCGTATCCAAAAAAGTTATAAAGGCCAAATAAAGTACGAAGTTGAAGGGCATTGAGGACCAAAATTCATAAAATATTTGCCAAATACAGCTAAGGTAATCTATGCCTGAGGTAGAAACGCCTTAGTATTTAAAAAAAAATTGGTAAACAGTTAATTTATAAATATAAATAAAGGCAACAGTAGTATACCGCTGTTCAAAACTCATAAATCTATGGACAAAAAACAAAATCGGGGTAACAAACTAAAACTGAGGGAAACGCATTAAATATTAGAGAAGAACAACGACACAACATTAAAATGTAACACACACAGCAACGGACTAAGCATTAGACAAAATCCGATGAGAATAACCATATCAATGATTATTCGTGTCGGCACAAAAAGGGATGAATACTGGGCTGGTGATACATTCGGGGAAATAAATCTCCAATGTCCACTAGTGTCACTAATTCTATCAATAACAATAAGTATTTTATTTATTTTTAGGTATGAACATATTTAAATCCTCACATAACGCCATTTTTTTATTATCTACAAAAGTCTAATAAATAGTTATAAAAATTAAGAAGACAGTACTATACATCTGTACAATAGTCATCAATCGATTAATAAAAAACAAATCCGGGTCACAAACCAAAGACCGAGAGAAACGCATTAACTATGATAGGAAAACAACAGAGTAACAGAAACACTGAACTGCTACAAAAACAAACGTCAACATACATAGAAACGGACTATTCGATAACGACTGACTTTATTTTTGACTAAAAACAAGACTTTATAATGTGTAAGATCTAACCCGGAAAGCAATTCATAAATTCACTGTGATATTTTTTGGTGCAATATCGTAGATTCTTTTGTATTTGAATGTGTAAAATATCACCGTGAAGAACGCCAAAAGCGGGGTATTGGCTATTCTTGACACATGGTTGCGATTTTGAAGCAGAGAAAAATGACTAAGGAAATTTCAAATATCAAAATTTCTTTTTGGAGAATTGTTAGTACCAAATAATGCATTGCACAAAAGGAACAAAACCATAATATATTTCTAGCCAGCAGATGCAGACGTTTGAAAATGCCTGTACCAAGTCAGGAATATGACAGTTGTTGCCCATTCGTTTGATATGTTTTATCCTTTGATTTTGTCATTTGATTAGAAACTTTCCGTTCTGAATTTTCCTCGGAGTATTTTTTTTATTTTTTTTTTAATAAGTAATTTCTGGATTAAAAACTACATTTGATATGATTTATATAGATATGAATTCCTATCATGGAATTCATTCAAATGCCAGCTTATTAGTTAAAATCTATTGGTTTTAAAACTAATTTTTCCTCAAAATATAATGTGTCCCTCGGGGTATAAGATTTTGTGTCTCCAGGGGTAAAGGCATTTATTAAAAAAATAAATAGAATTGTATATAATTCAGTCTTTATCTGATACTATAAAAAATGAAAATGTTTGACTTTGTAAGTTTCATAAGTTCTAACTATGAAAATGATATTGCAACATCATTTGACTCTGCAAAACGGGGTCATTGGTTAAGTTTATTTTTTTGGGCAAATCTTATTGTACATCAAATAGTCTGTATTCAGAAATAAAAATATTAAACGCCCTTTTAAATACTAAAGAGAAGGATTGGGCAAAACAAGATGATGAGGTTGTACATTTTAGATATCAAATGTTTGTCTCCAAAAATGAATTGGATTGAGGCATTGAGTGCAAAGAATAAATTGAAGGGAATGTTTATGCATATCAAATGAATTGTCAAAATGTAAAATTTAGAGTGTGTCAACGAGACAACAACTTGACTAAATAGAAGAAAACAGCACAAGGCCAGCAATGGGCCCTCAACACAGCGTGAAAATCCAGCACCCGTAGGCGGGATTCAGCTGACCGTTAATATAAATGTATACTAATTCAGTGAAAATGAATTAATCAACTCGTAATGGCGTCAGTAAAACATACTTTTGTTTATTCTTTAGTTTTCTATGTTGTGTCATGTGTACTATTGTTGTCTGTTTGTCTTTTTCATTTTTAGCCATGGCGTTGTCAGATCATTTTCGATCTATTAGTTTGACTGTCCCTTTGGCATCTTTCGTCCCTCTTCTTTAACAAATGCGTAAGTTTCATATATCAAATTATTGTTCCCCATTAATTGGATTTTGTTTATAAAGTGCAAAAAATCAAACTTCCCAGAAAATGGTACTGTCGAATATTTAATGAAAGGGCTTAAAGTGTTTATTACAAATGTCATACTCCAAATCTCGAAAATTGATGTGCATGGTTCATTAGGTGCGAAAAGAAACGTATTCTTGTTGCATATCAAATGTAAGTTCGTAAAGAGTACATTTCATTTAACAGACTATGATTGGGAGACATTTCAATGTTATTGACTTCTATACATTTACATTGTAAGTTATTGATAATTAGTAATATGCATGCATACATGTTTCTTTTTCTCGTTTTACAATTCTAACAATTAGGTTATTCTATCCATCTGTATTGATATTATGTTCTGTTAATAATTGGTGATAAAACTAAATTTCTAATACCCTTTTTGAGCCCATTGATTTATAATAAAGATTATTCTATTCTATTCATTAAAAAACAGTACATTGCACAATTCAATTCAAAACTTTTATTGGTTGAGAGATTATTCTATATTTGCCAAGAGATTTACAATGGAATGAATCAAATCTAAAATATTGATTAAATATAATAATGGCTGGAGCACTTTATTTTTTCTACAGGTTACTTGGCAGTACCTTATCATTTTCAACGTAACCTTTATAAAGTTTTTACTTTGTTGTTAAGATTCATGATAGGAAAAAGCTATAGATATTTAAATATATATATATAAACGACAACATAAATATAAGTACAACATAAGATGATAAGAATGATCTTTGAAATGCTCACCTATATTGAAATTTGTATCTGTATCCTTTCCTTCAAACAAAAATTTAAAGCGATATTCCTATAATACACTTAAACTATCATAAATTAGGTTTACCTTTTGCGCTCAGTTAGATAACAATACAGATATTTTCCTTTATGTATAACTCAACTTAAAAACATTTATGAAACTAAATATAGAATGCGGAAATCCCAGCTAAAATATGGCGAAAATGGAATGGCTGCCAAATTTATCATATTTAGCTATACATTTCACTGTAAGTACATTCTATCTATATCACTAAAGTTTTTTTTCATATATCATACTTTATACTTTGATGGTACAACTTGTAAATGTATACGCTTAATAGATATTCATTCACATCCCCTAGGTAAACTATGTACTTTTTTTATGGTGTAAACCTCTTTCGATTTTTTTTTAAATTGCTTCTGTCTTTACGTAATACACACACTATGTCTCTCTATACTAATATAATGTTTGTGTTGTTGACATCTCTCATATATATGTTAATTTGTTACTAATATTGTGATCTCTGTAAATGGTTTGTTGAGAAATAAATATATATATAAATGGTCTTAACATCAGTCCAACAATGTTAGATCTGTAAATTTACGGAAGCAAATTTATTGTTCGTCCCTGACCGGGATTCGAACTCATGCTACGGAGATATCGTGTCATTTAATCGCCTTGCACTATGCCTGAAGCTCTAACCTGCTCCACCACCTAAGCTCTACAAATAATACAGCTTTCAATTGTCGGGTGTTACCTTTCCTCGTCGATTTTTATCTAGCGTCGTAACACAGTTTATGATATATAAGGCATGAGGACGGAATTTTAACAGATCAGCTGAATTATCTATCGTAGAAGATCATAAAAATTAATGTGGGATACAGTCACAGAATTAACAATTGAAACTGCAAGCTACTGCACACTTATGATACCCCCGCTCGCCCAAGAAGTTGTTGAGGGATAAATCCGAAAGTGCATCACACGGTATAGCTGAATTACATAAACCCTGACAGCAAATTTCAGAATTCCTATTACTGAAGTTCATGATAAAGTTGCAACAAAAAATATTCATTGGACTGACGGATTGAAGGAAGGACGGATGAATGGATGAACGGATGAATGGACTGGTGGACAGATGGACAGACAGAGGAAAAACAATATACCCCAACTTATTTTCAAAGCAACGGTATATTTTTTTTATAAGTACGTCTGAAAAACACCAGTAATTGTGATACAAGGCTGAAAATACATTCTGTATATATAATTCGTCTAAATATCAGACCAATAATGTTAGATCTTTTAGTTTGGGGAGGCAAATTTGTAGCTTTCTTGTCAAGGATGCCAACTCATGCTTCTTAGATATCGTGACACAAAACCGCCTTGCACAAAACAAAAATCATGGAAATGGACATGTATAAGGGATTTGTGCGATTTGCGCGAGTTTTATTCGTTTGGGAGGCTTACATAAGCATTTTCTGTTGTAATTGCTCTACCGTTGTCAAATTTGAATTATTATACCAACTTAGATCGATTAAGGCATTTTCGACTGCTATCTATGCAGTAGTTGTAACACCTCAACTGCCACCACCTTTGGAAATTTAGAGTTGTGTCAGTTCACATAGCAAATGACTATTTCTTTTTTGGGCATATCTTTGTAGTATTTGCACCGTGTTTGGAACTTTTAAAATTGTACCAGCGTCTGTGATGTTCGCTTAAATTGTATAAATTTTCAACATTTTGATAGTGTCTCAGTTTGAATATATTGACATTATACATTGACATCGTGCTTTTATTGAAGAAGGATATCTGTTATCCGAAATATCTAATATTTGTTCATTTTATAGTTATTTTATGGCGATGTTGTACCCTTTTTGACTAATTATATATTATATTTTGTAGTGTACAGTATCATTACATGATCCATCGCCCTTTAAGATTAATCGTTGACTATTTATTCAGTCATTTTATATAGAAATATAGATATAGATGATTGCTTAAACCTTCAAACTTTTCACTAATTTACTTTTTCTGAAAGTTAGAATACCTGGGTTAACCAGTATTATCAAAACTAAACTTTTATATTAAACAAAAAAATTATTTCATTAATCATACATATTAGTTTTCCCGTTTGAATGGTTTAACAATAGTAATTTTAGGGCCCTTTAGAGCCTGTTGTTCGGTGTGAGCCAAGGATCCGTGTTTGAAGGCCGTACTTGACCTATAATGGTTTACTTTTATAAATTGTTATTTGGATGGAGAGTTGTCTCATTGGCACTCATACCACATCTTCCTATATCTATATATTTATACTATTATACAACAATTTATATTAACAGTTAAAATACTTTTATGTGACACTTTTATTTTCGATTTATGAGTTTGGCTGTCCCTTTGGTATGTTTGTGTTTGTTATCTCATAAGCAACACCACGGGTTCCACATGTGGATCAGGATCTGCCTACCCTTTCGGAGCACATGAGATCACCCCTCGTTTTTGATAGGGTTCGTGTTGTTTATTCTTTAGTTTTCTATGTTGTGTCATGTGTAATAAAATTGAGAAAGGAAATGGTGAATATGTCAAAGCGACAACCACCCGACCATAGAGCAAACAACAGCCGAAGGCAACCAATGGGTCTTCAATATAGCGAGAATTCCCGCACCCGTAGGTGTCCTTCAACTGGCCCCTAAAATATGCATAATAGTACAGTGATAATGGACGTCATACTAAACTCCGAATTATACACAAGAAACTAAAATTTAAAATCATACAAGACTAACAAAGGCCAGAGGCTCCTGACTTGGGACAGGCGCAAAATTGCGGCGGGGTTAAACATGTTTATGAGATCTCAACCCTCCCCCTATACCTCTAGCCAATGTAGAAAAGTAAAAGAATAACAATACGCACATTAAAATTCAGTTCAAGAGAAGTCCGAGTCCGATTTCAAAAGATGTAACAAAAGAAAATAAATAAAATGACAATAATACATAAATAACAACAGACTACTAGCAGTTAACTGACATGCCAGCTCCAGACCTCAATTAAACTGATTGAAAGATTATGTCTTCATCATATGAATATCAGGTACAATCCCTCCCTTTAGGGGTTTAGTATCATACTATCATAAAATATATGAGAAGAACATAACCCGTGTCATGCCAACAACTGTTTTTTTTAGAAATAAATGTGTTTAGTTTCGATGCAAAGACCCTATCAGTGAATCAATGTTAAAGCCAAAATATGCAATCTTTAATGACCTGACAACAGTATCGTAACTATATCCCCTTTTAATCAGTCTATTTAAAGGTTTTGTTAGTTTCTGAGGAGAATACTGACATTTTTGTGCTTTATAAAGAATATTTCCATAAAATTTTGGATGTGAAATACCTGAACGTATAAGATGTCTGCATGTTGAGTTATATTTACGAATTATTTCCTTATACCGGTGATAAAATTTAGTAAATGTTTTGACCAGTTTGTGATATCGAAAACCCTGGTGTAATAATTTTTCAGTAATACATAAATTTCTCTCGCTAAAATCTAATACATTGTTACATACACGAGCGAATCGTACAAGTTGAGATATATAAACACCATAAGATGGTGAAAAGGGAACGTCACCATCTAAAAATGGATAATTAACAATAGGAAATGAAAAATCATCCCTTTTATCATAAATTTTTGTATTAAGCTACTATTGTTTGTCTGTTTGTCCTTTTCATTTTTAGCCATGGCCTTGTCAGTTTTTTTCGATTTATGAGTTTAACAGTCCCTCTGGTATCTTTCGTCCGTCTTTTGGTATCCTTCGTCTCTCTTTTAAACAGTAACCAACTGCTGTTATACAAATAAGAAGACATATACATCACATTCATAGATAATTTATAAGATAGCATCATCACTGAATAACCCATATTTCAGTCAGTACCAGTATCTCATATTTACCGGGGAACTTGAAATTAATGATATTACTGGTACAAGAAGGACTGCTATCGACAAAGATGGATGACCTTACACTTAAAATTATGACAAATGGCATGATTTAAACTTCATAATAATCAATTTCCCATTTCTTAGCAGTAAAAAGTAAAATCACAAAAATACTGTCGAATAAAATTCAAAACGGAAAGTCCATAATAAAATGGCACAATCAAAAGCCCAAACACACCAAACGAATGGGTAACAACTGTTATACTTATGACTTGGTACAGACATTTTCTTATGTAACATTCCCCTTTGATTCGTCGTACTGTGTATGGATCTCAAAAAAACAATTTTAACCCCACCATATTTTTTCGCATGTCCCAAGTCAGGAGCCTCTGGTCTTTTTCAGTCTTGTATGATGATTAACATTTAATTAATTTATATGTTTCAGGGTTAAGTATGACGTCCATTATCACTGAACTTGTTCAAATTTTTGTTTAGGGGTCAGCTGAAGCATATTTCGGGTGCGGGATTTTCTCGCTGTGTTGAAGACCCATTGGTTTCCCGTTTTAGATTTTTTTCCGTTTTTATCAGAGTGGTTCACGATTAATCTCTCCCCTTGACTACGTAATTGTTGGTCATTCTTGATTAAATAAACAAAGCATTTCTAATTCTTTCAACTTGCTTTTTAGTTTGAAATGGAAAATACTTGTGTAAAAGGTATAAACGTTATACGTGTAAAAACTGTTTCAATAGAAAAGAGACTTAGATTGCATTTTTCTACAGAATTAACTGTATCTGTTGTATACTTTATCTAAACTTCGATTGGATAGATGTGTTCAACATAGTCACCAAATTTTGAATTATTGAGTGCGAGAACGTCATTTAGATAGTGGAAAGAAAATTTAAAGGAATTGCAAACTTCTTCTTTCTAAACCCAATCCCGGTGTGGAGTTAGCCTCATGTAAATAAAGAAAATAAAGAAGAGGGGCACAATTTGTTTTCATGGGAATGCCGTTGTATAGTGAAAACACGTCCTGCAAACATCTTGATAATGTTAGTTTTAGAAAATTAGTTGTTAGAATCAGAGTGATTTTCTACAAAGAAGGATTTTCCCTCACTCAAATAAGATACTTTTATCTACGTTGGCCGTTTTTTTTTATGAAACAAAGCAGTGCTAAATAACGAAAGAACTAACAATTTTGGTTTTATTTTTTAGTTTGTTAATTTTCCCCCAGGAATAAAATTTTTTGTTATATGTTTATTGGCAAAACTACATATATAAAAGAGGGACGAAAGATACCAGAGGGAGAGGCAAACTAATAAATCGAAAATAAACTGACAACGCCATGGCTAAAAATGATAAAGACAAACAGACAAACAATAGTACACATGACACAACATAGAAAACTAAAGAAAAACAACACGAACCCCACCAAAAACTACTGGTGATCTCATCAATAATCATAGTATATTGTATTATGATGGTAACAAGCTCAAAGTTCATCAGCAAAATAAAGACAATCACATATGGTTGATTTTTTTAATCATCTGATAAACTTTTGAATAAATTAAAGTGGTAAAGAAATAATAGTTATCAAAGGTACCAGGATAACCTAGGCAGTCTGGATTCGGAAAATAGTTGTAGTACTTAAAATAATTACCTGTATAGTTTATTTTATAAGTTGAAGACAGAGGTTCCAATGAGAGCATTCTCTTTGCTATGATATATTTTTGATAAAAAAAATTTTTTTTCAATAAATAAAGTTTCTTTAAGATAATTTTTCAAAGCTACAATATTTACTTGTCCACTTTGAATTTTTGTTCTGTATATATAACAATACGTTAATGATATATTGATATTTCTTTTGTGTTTTCTTTTTCTGTTTGCAATATCCCAAATAAGACTTTGCCTAAATTAAGCGGTAGTTCAATTTGTCAATCCTATTAAGTTCTTCCGTAATATCAAATAATTTAGACAGTTAATTTGTACAGTTAATGAACCCTGTAGTTTCTATGAAGTCCGTTCAGAAAGTACATTTTATTGTTTTTTATAAATTTAATTTTGTAGAGAAGTTCGTTTATCGCCATAGTTCTGTGGTTTATCCTGTTTTGGATTTGTTGATTTATGAATTTCGAACAGCGGTATACTACTGTCCCCTTATTTGGAGCCACTGTAAATTTTAATCTTTAGATATGTATAGTGGCAGTCTATAAACTTTATTCCAAATAATATTATGTATAGTTAGGATAAAGGACCACTTTTCCTGGGATATTTTTAACTTCATCTTTTAAAATCAAGATGAGAATTGACTGCTGAAATATAGGTTATTCAGTGATAGCATATCATCAAAACATTCGAAGGTGATTTTTCTTATTGTCTTTTAGAAGGTTTAGAATGAATTCTGAATCATACGAGTACAAAAATATGTCGGCCAGAAGGGGTGCACAATAAGAATCAATTGGAATACTGACTGTCTGTTGAAATTTTAATCCTTCAAAGTCAACAAATATATTAATCAATTAAAAAGTTCAGTAACTTCATTATATTTTCTTCACTGTATTTTCTGATAGAATCAGTGTGGTTCTTCACAAAATAAGACCTGTTATAACCCAAACCAAGAAATATATATCTTTGATTCCCATTTTCATAGAAATATTTTGTTAAATGAGATAATGAAGTCGATCTTTAAATTGAGCATGGAGAATAGTATCGTAAAGCGTAGAAATAATAAAGGTCTTAATGTTGCTGCAGAATTGCAGAGATTGTGATCTACGATTTGGTTGTAGATCTTTAAAAAAAATGAGAATCTACATATAAATGACACCACTGCTTGAACATGGTTAAACATCTCTCCGTTTTTCAATTGAATTAAGTCCTTGTTAGTTGTATGAGACAATTTTAAGAAGATTACTTTTCATTTAAGGTATACATAACACACATAGTTTTATAACATACTTTAATACGAAATGCCAAAAAAATGTCTCACACAACTGACAATAAGTAATGAATAGCGAACACAATATGTATTCTGACCCTATTCTGGAGTAATGGTCTGGTTTCTGATCCAAACTTGATACTGTTAGTAATATTGCTGCTACGAGTCTCTATACCTATATTGCCAATAAAATAATAAACATAATAATAAAACATGGAAAGGATAAGAAAAGAGAAAGTTGAGTAAAAATAAAAATTAGAATTAATAAATAAGAGCACGCTAAAAAAATGCAATATTTATACCTGCAAAGAGCATAGTAATCCAGGGTATTAAAATTATGCAGAGATCCAGGGGGGGGGGGGGGGGGGGAATAGTAATACTTCGATCCAACGTTAACATGACGATCTGTTCAATGATTTGAAAATATTACTAGATTTATGAATACAAAAGCTGCACTCTCCACATAATTATATTTAAGTTCCAATTTGCAGATATTTTAAGTATTGCACTTTTAATTTTGTCAAAATTGTTTTCAAATGCAATGAATAATGTTTAAGTTATTTCTCTTTGATAGGTTAAAGTTAAATTGTTTTAAGATCTTGAATCTTATTTTGTATTCTGTTGAAGTTGTTTCAAGCTTCAAGTTATTTAAAAATCAGTCATATCAAGACTACTTTGATCGAATCGTTTGCTCAATGTAGTCAACCTCATAAACGACCTTTCTTTCCTTCCTTCCTTCCCTCCTTTCATTTTTCCTTCCTTCATTTATGCATTCATTGATTCATGCATGTATTCCTTCCTTTCTTTATACATTCTTTCATATCTTCCTTCATACCTTTCTTCCTTCTAGTTTTCCTTTATTCCGTCCTTCCTTCCTTCCTTCTTTCCTTCCTTCCTTCATTTGTCTTCTTGTGATTTTGTGATATAAATGATTTTCGAACTTGCATGATAAAAGCCTACACTTTCTAAAATAACTTCTCATATATAATTCATTTATTCGTTTTTTTTGTGTATTAAATTAATTAATTTTTTGTTTGTTTTTGTTTCTTACTTTATTTGATTTTTCCCCGTAGAATTAAAACAAAATAATATGAGATACTGTTGTCTGATTATTTTGTCTGTTCTAAAATGAAGGTTTAACTGATTCAAACTGCATTTGATTATATTCAATTGTAGATCGTGTGGCTTATATCTGAATTTTTATGTCAAGATTCTAAATTGAACTATGACGTAAAAGTAATATGATTATATTATTTTTTATCAACAGAAGCAAAATACCAGAAGACTTTAAACTAATCCTATACAAACTATCGTGTTTATGATAAAAAAAAATCTTTCAAGAACCTTTTTATTTTATTTCATTTTTGACAACTTTGTGTTGTGTATTCTGATGTTGTATATATAATCAAATATTCACGTTTACCTGAGTAGTTGAAAGTAAACTTATGATACCTTAATGCTCAAATAAGTGAACACTTTGCTTGATTAAAAACATCAAGACAACTATGGTCAACTTACCTTTTACATAGACAACTTGTCTTAGTATTATATTCCGTCGATATTCAAATATTCTCAACTAAATTTATCCAAATCAAAGATGGGGATGGCAATAGTTATCAAAGGTACCAGGATTATAATTTAGTACGCCAGATGCGCGTTTCGTCTACATAAGACTCATCAGTGACGCTCATATCAAAATATTTATAAAGCCAAACAAGTATAAAGTTGAAGAGCATAAGAATCCAAAATTCCAAAAAGTTGTGCCAAATAATGCTAAGGTAATCTATGCCTGGGATAAGAAAATCCTTAGTTTTTCCAAAAATTCAAAGTTTTGTAAACAGAAAATTTATGAAAATGACCAAATTATTGATATTCATGTCAACACCGAAGTACTGGGCTGGTGATACCCTCGGGGACGAAACGTCCACCAGCAGTGGCATCGACCCAGTGGTGTAAATAGTTATCAAAGGTACCAGGACTATAATTTAGTACGCCAGACGCGCGTTTCGTCTACATAAGACTCATCAGTGACGCTCATATCAAAATATTTATAAAGCCAAACAAGTACAAAGTTGAAGAGCATTAGGATCCAAAATTCCAAAAAGTTGTGCCAAATAATGCTAAGATAATCTATGCCTGGGATAAGAAAATCCTTAGGCCACACCAATTTAATTTCTTGTTCTACGGATTTTTGGACTCCAAAATTTTGGGTGAGCGAGCGATTTGACAATTTTAATAAAAAAATATTTAATTTGCAAATTTTTGAGGCGAAGCTTGAAAAGTAGAGGCGAGCGATTATTCTTTTTTATTTTGTAAACATAAAATAGTAGGTTTTGACATTTATTAAAACTTGATTTATCACTTGTACTTTGACTTTTCTTTAATTTATGAAGAAATTTTTCCCTGTTCACCAAGAAATAACTGAATAATTAAATCTGGTCTATTTATGTTTGACTGACAATGAGACACTTCTCTATCCAAGTCATAATCAGTTTGGGAACAACCCCTTAATTTTATAAATATCCCTTTTATGAGGGTTCAATATAAGCAGGGACTTTCTATACTAAGTAAGTAAGTATAGGAAGTCCCTGATATAAGTTATAATATATTTTTTTGTAAAAAAGAAACACTTTTTAGTACAAAAAGGCTCATATTTTCCCAAAGAACTATATATCTATCTGGTATTAAATGGTCAAAATATGTCAAAGAATTTTGTAATATTCCTGGACTTTTACCATGTAAACATATTTACTTTAACAGTTCAATATTATTCAAAATAAGTGGAACCTCTTTTAGAAAAGTAGTTTAAAATATGATGTATTTCTCCTCTTTTTGAGTAAAAAATTATAAGTTTTCAAAGGTTTTTTATTAGCACTATACAAATTCTTGATATTTCTATTTTCATTTCTACATCAGTAAAATGCTAAAGTAAAATTACCCCTTGTCTGAGGGAGGGTTGCTCCCAATCTGATAATGACAAACACAGGTCAAAGTACGGCCTTTTACACAGGGATTTGATCCAGACCGTCATCAAACAGCAAGCTATAAAGGACCCTAAAATAATTAGTGTACATAATTCGAACAGGAAAACCAACGATCTAATTTATATATCCAAACCGGAAAACGGGAAAATACCAATGAACCGCATCAACAAACGACAACTGCTGAACGACAGACCCCTGAATCAATCAGGACAGGTGCATAAACATGCAGCGGCTATGGATAGTTTTGTTTCGCCAGCATACAATATAATTGCAGTTGAGGGCAAATCCTTCAGAACTTCTTTGTACTTTGTAACAACGAACATTTTTTGATAGGTTATATGAGTAAGGGGAAAAGAAATCAATGTTTTGCTCTTTACAGGTATTTCCGCTGTTATATATTATATCGGAGCACTCCCATTTTGTATAAATTGGTTTCATGCTGAAACAAATATTCTCACAGATATTTACACAGTGTGATGGGGTGCTTATAGGTTTAAAATAGTTATATACAGGTTACGACTGTGATTTTAAAAACAAATGTTGATATCTTTTGATATCATTTACAAAAAATAGTGCGGGAAATGGACAAGATTACATTTTCGGATGCAGGAAGCGGGAATATAGAAAAAATTAAAAAAATCTGTTTTGAAAAATATATGTACGGACGGGTCCGTCGAACAAGGAATTAAATTGGTGTGGCCTTAGTTTTTCCAAAAATTCAAAGTTTTGTAAATACACGATGCACATTTGTATAATATTAAAAACCATTATCGGATGGAGGTGAAATTATCCGGTAAACATGAAATCATTGATAATATTGTAATATTGTAATGTTATCTCATTTTACTTTTATTAGATATTCTCCCTGGATACCTAATAACTAATAAATCAGGGATACTTAGTGCAATGCTGTACATTAAGGAAATTGTTAACAGCAATAGTGTCAATAAAATATATAAGTCACGTTAAAATAAAAAGAACCTTGAAGCAAACTAGTGCCTTATTAACCTTCTTCTTTCACCACTTTTGTCAATTCCAGGTTGCGTGGATGGCCTGCTTACCATCTGAGTTACTATTCAACACAACATGTTTACGATCATGTCCTAAAGATAAATATATCTTTAAACAAAACTGTGTTGATAGATGCCCACCAAATGCTGACATACTAGATACAGAAATGTCTAAGGTTTGTTATTTTGAAAATGAATTCAATTGTAAACCGAATTTCTGTGACAACAATTACCCGTATTGTTACAGAATGAATTGTTTGAAGACGTGTCCAGAATATACTGTAG
>CM034349.1:135932299-135945693 GCA_019925275.1 Mytilus edulis
AGTATATTTCACAACAGCAATAAATCTTCAATTGCATATAAATTCAAATCATATAACCAATTTCATGTTCTTTGACTACATTTACTCTGTGTCAGAAACCTATAATGTGTAAATTATTTTACAATCCAAATTCAGAAAAGAGGGACGAAAGATACCAGAGGGACAGACTAATGCATAGATTGAAAATAAACTGACAACGCCATGGGTAAAAAAGACATGCAGAAAATATTAGTACAGAAGACAAAACATCGAAAACTAAAGACATGTATCAACCTTGCATATTGTGTTCATTTTGGCCCCAAACTGCTCATAGTTGGACCTCTGCGGTCGTATTCAGCTGAGCTCTGCGAAGCAATGTCATTTAAATTACTCTGATACTAGCTGATTATGACGTCATAAAATTAGCCTAACAATCGAAGGGGTGCTTTCCCCATATGCTGTACATTAACAAAAAGTTACCGGAATCCCCATTTTTAGTTCATTATAGAAACAAGGTTTTTATCACATCAAGACCATTAACAGAAAAGATAACGGTTAAAGACATCACAAGATAGGGTTTATTAAAACGATTTGATTATATGCCACCTTTTCTATTAATCTACTGTTGATAGAATGTTGAATCAAAATTAGGTTTTCCCACGTGTAAAAGTAGTCTTATAAACAGACGAAAATGTGGTTTGGTTGCCAATGAGACAACTTTCCAGAAGAAATGACACAAAATTAAACAACTATAGATTATCTTACTGCCTTCAATATAATTAAAACACATAACATAACTTGACAGAACTTTGTTGAATTTTCGATTTTTGAATGTTTTCTAACATCGTTGACGATTTTGCCTTCTTATTGTTTTGTTTCGAGCGTCACTGATGAGACTTGTGTAAATCAAATGTTCGTCTGACGTTCTACATTATACACAGGGTGTTTTTAATGAGTTGTTTTATCGTCACTGGGTCAGTTCCAGTACTGCTAGACGACTTGTCTACGAGGGTATTACCATACCAGAAATTAACACTCTGAAGGTGACAAGAAATATCATTGATATCTTATGTTTTTTTCTAAAAAAAAACAAAAAACGGAACTCCAAGGAAAATTCTAAATTAATGGAAAGTCCTTTATGCCCGCGTCACACTGTCCCGATTTTTACGCCGATGGCAAAACGATTATGGAAATTTTCAAAGTCGGGACTGATCGTATCCAGATCGGGCTATTCGTAGTGCCATCTTTAACCATCGTAGAACCATTGACCACTTTTTCTAGCCTTTTAGACATCGTATGGCCATCGCGCCATCATCGTAATCCATCGTTTAGCCTTCGTAATCCATCGTGTAGCCTTCGTAATCCATCGTTTAGCCTTCGTGATCCATCGTGTAGGCTTCGGCTGAGATATGAAGCTTAAATACCCGTCTTCGGTTAACCTTCGTATGTCCATCTTTGGCTATCGTATATAATTTCGGCACCATCGTATAAACTTCGTTATTCATCGTACTTGCTTCGGTCACTTTTTGGTATTTTAACGAGATCGGGACCAACTTCGTACGAACTTACAATTTTCGCATTCGGGTGTCCATCGTATATAAAAATCGGGACAGTGTGACGCGGGCATTATGCCCGCGTCACACTGTCCCGATTTTTACGCCGATGGCAAAACGATTATGGAAATTTTAAAAGTCGAGACTGATCGTATCCAGATCGGCTATTCGTAGTGCCATCTTTAACCATCGTAGAACCATTGGCCACCTTTTTCTAGCCTTCGGGGACAAGTTCGGGAAGGGTTCTAAATTTTTTAACATGTTAAAAAATCCCCGAAGGTGCGTCCGATGTTAAGGGTTCGTATTGAGTTCGTATCACCATCCTCACCATCGTAATGTCACCGGGAATGCATCTTTGAACATCGTATTGCATTCGTGTTTCCATCGTTTCCATCGGGCAGTTTTGACATTACGATGTCTACACGAATGAATCACGAAGCTACCCGAAGGTCTTACGATAGCAACACGACTTCGTGAAGACCTCGTAATCCCGTCGTGTTGCCATCCAATAAAAGTACGAAGGCGACATGATGAAACTACGACGGCAATAAATCCAGCTAAATGTAAGTTAATTTTTGCGCTAAAATACATTTACAGTGCCATGCGCGATATGCACTGGTCAGTCTAATACGACAGTTAAGAAACATAATGAAAACCATAAACGCGCCTCGTACACCAACACTGCAGGTACACGTATATAGGGAAACCAACTTTTTCTTCTGATTTTTTATGTATCGTCTGAGTTGTTGTCACACGAATGTTTACTCCATAACCATTTTGTTTTCTATATATCATATTTTGCCGCATTTGTTGCTTTCCCCACATCCTTCCTTTTGTCTATATTATTATGATATTCTCCTGGAAAGAGCGCTCTTTGAATAAAAGGGATCAACGAACCAATTACCTTACCTTTAAGATAGACCAGTAAACATGGGCATAATTATGGGTGATTATTCAGACTAGTGCACACATTTTACAGTTCAAACAAGGCAATGCCGAGCGTGGCATCCCCTCGTATGTAACATATTGGGGACACATATGGACACTATATTTGTATATGACAAATGTAGAAAATGGTAAATTGAATATGCATATTTGATACATAAACTATTTTTTTAGAAATCAACCAAAACATTCAGTAACTGGAAATACCTTTAATATTGTCTTTAGAACCAGCAGGTAAAAAAATGAGCAACCAATTTCCTGTGTATTATGCTATTTCAAGGAGAAAAAAACAAGTCCGTTTTATGATTAAACCAGAAATTAAATGTGCAATATAATATATATTCAATATTGCTCAAACAATTTAAAACGCGTGATGCCTTCGGCATATAATTTAAATGCATCGTAAGCTGTACATGACGTCTTTTAGACATCGTATGGCCATCGCGCCATCATCGTAATCCATCGTTTAGCCTTCGTAATCCATCGTGTAGCCTTCGTAATCCATCGTTTAGCCTTCGTGATCCATCGTGTAGGCTTCGGCTGAGATATGAAGCTTAAATACCCGTCTTCGGTTAACCTTCGTATGTCCATCTTTGGCTATCGTATATAATTTCGGCACCATCGTATAAACTTCGTTATTCATCGTACTTGCTTCGGTCACTTTTTGGTATTTTAACGAGATCGGGACCAACTTCGTACGAACTTACAATTTTCGCATTCGGGTGTCCATCGTATATAAAAATCGGGACAGTGTGACGCGGGCATTACCAAATTGCAAAATCAAAAGCTCACGCTCATCAAGCGAATAGAAAACAATTGTCAAATTTCTGACTTGGTGCAGGCATTTTTTAAAGTACAAAATACTGGGAGATCAAAGAAGCCAAATCATTTAATTTCACTTTCAGATATCTAGATGATTTTGTTTCATTAACAATCCAACTGTTTCTCATTGTATTAGGATCTGTTGATATATCTTCCAGAATTAGAAATTAACGAAACAACAGACACGGCTTCCTTTGCTTTATTTTTAGACTTATACCTCGAATTTGATATAATCGGACATCTCAGTACCAGAATCTGACAGATTAGAAGATTTCGATTTGAAATCATCTATTTCCCCCACTTGAGTAGCAACATACCGTCTTCACCTGCATATGGGATATACCCGATTAATTTGATATGCAAGAGCTCGTAGTTTCTATCCAGACCTATTAAAACGTCACCAAGGTCTGAGTAGAAAGTTGATGAACCACGGTTATGTCAAAGAACGTATAGTCTATTTTCTAAAAAAAACATTCATCGGAAAATACAAAGACCTTGTTGATAAATATTCCATATCAACTTCACTAATAATACACGAATGGTCTTCGATATAAAAAAGAAGATGTGGTATGATTGACAATGAGACAACTATCCACAAAAGACCAAAATGACATAGACATTAACAACTATAGGTCACCGTACGGTTTATATTATATGTACTGAGTTTGTTCATCATCTTAATTACGTGTTATCGTTTATATTATTTGCCTTTGTAAATTATTACTTTAACTGTTGAGTCATTTTCTTTTGGTAATATCTTTTTGATGTGGCCCGGTACATTTCGTCATTGTGTTAATGTAATTATACAATTTTTATGTATTCTTGTTTTTCGTTTTTGCTGATGTGTTTTGTCTAAAAGCCTTTTTGTTTTACTTAATTTGCGTATTTTTTTTTATAGTGATTAAGATTATAACACAATGTTGACTGATGCACCAATATTTTTGACAATTTTACTTATTATGCTGTTTGTGTTTTTTTCGTTCAAAAAATGAAGTCAATATAATGGCATTGTATGCGACTGTCATATAAGTGAGCACTTTATCTAGCTATAAAACCAGAGTTTTAATCACAATTTTACATAAAAAAGCCTGCCCCAAGTCTGGAATATGACAGTTGTTATCCATTCGTTTGATGTATTTGAGCTTTTAATTTGCCTTTTTGATAGGTACTTTTCGTTTTGATTTGTCCTTTGAGCTCCGTCTTTTTGTTATTTTACATTTTTTTAAACTGGTTTACACTTGTATGCCAGTCGAATGAACGTCTATAAATATTGACAACTATTTGTGAACAAACCGGCCATTGTGACTTGGATGGAGAGTTAAGACTTTGGCACTCTTACCACATCTTCTTACTTATTTATTATAGGAATAAAGGCAAGAACAGGAATACATCAGTAACCATTGTGTTATAATCATAAACTCTATAAAACAAAGTTGCTTTTTTTTGAAAAACTACGGATTTTCTTATCCCAGGAATAGATTACATTAGCCGTATTTGGCACAACTTTTTGGAATGTTGGGTTCTCAATGCTCTTCAACGTTGTACTTGTTTGGTTTTATAACTATTTTGAGCTGAGCGTCACTGATGAGTTTTATTCAGACGAAACGCGCGTCTGGCGTACTAAATTGTAATCCTTGTACCTTTGATAACTGTTTATACCACTGGGTCGATGCCACTGCTAGTTAACGTTTCGTCCCGGAGGGTATCACCAGCCAATAGTCAGCACTTCGGTGTTGACATAAATATCAATTATATGGTCAGTTTTTTAAATTTCCTGTTACAAAACTTAGAATTTTTTGAAAAACTAAGGATTTTCTTATCCCAGGAATAGTTTAGCTTAGCCGTATTTGGCACAACTTTTGGCAATTTTGGGTCCTCAATGCTCTTCAACTTTGTACTTGTTCGGTTTTATAACTAATTTGATCTGAGAGTCACTGATGAGTCTTATGTAGACGAAACGCGCGTGTGGCGTACTAAATTATAATCCTTGTACCTTTGATAACTATTTACTATAAAACAAGCAAATATAAGATATAAAAAACAAAAATACCGAAATTCGAGGAAAACTGAAAACGGAAAGTCCTTAATCAAACACATCATCTGAATGAATATCACCTGTTATTATAAATATATAAGTAACTATTTATAATATATTGAATATTCCAAACGCTAGGTTTTTCTAGCCAGGTTTATATATCCATATCCATATATTTTTGTTCTATCAAGCTTTAAATGCTCTTTTACATTGTATTCGATTTGGCCTTATGTCTGCTTTGATTTGAAGTCAATGTGGACTAAACGTGGCATAATTATTGAGGTGGTATAGATGTCTTTCGCCATCTTGGATTGCAAAAAAAAACAGAGATTCTAAGGTCCAGATTTTCAATCAAGTTAACAAAATTTGATGCAAGAATGCAGATAACTAGTGTGAATTTTCATTCAAAAGAACCAATTTAAAAGAATATAATTTATAGAAATTAATATTTATACAAGTGTATATTATTTTGGTTGATTGTTTATTAAATTGACATTTGACGGGGAGGTTACTCTGAAACAGTGCATTTTCGAAAGAAATCTACATGGAATGTTTCTGATTTGTATTTTAGACGGAATAAAACGTACGGTGACCCTATCTTTTCTTTCGATATTCCCAAAGTCTTGTCTAAAAACTATCTTTTTGTAATTTATTTTATAATTCTATCATTTAGTTTAGTTTCCAATAACAAAACATCTATTTAGGAAATAACTGTATTGTACTATAAGCTACGACGACATCAATAGGTTATTTGATAGTCGCAAATTAAGATTACTGTCGACGCGTCACCAATTGATGGCGTCGATGCTTAAAATACAATATTATTTGCTCCATTTTAACACAACTGTTGATTCTGGTTATCGACAAGATTAATCAACAGTAGGAACAAGCCATATAAAGTTACAAACAACTGAACAGTAATAGTAGATATGTAGTTATGAATGTACTCATTTTAAGAGAATATTTCCAGTCTTCTTTCCAACATGGATGCCAAGTTAGAGCTGATGCAGTCTACAGAGGACACAAACATGAAAATGCCCAAAGAAAAGATAACCGAAGTCAAAAGTCTTACCAAAGTAAAACAGGACACAATTACAGATGATTTCATTCTAGAAGCAGCTGATACTATGAAATACAAAACGTCAGATACAGTGGTTCCCAAGTTAGTAAGAGAGTTAGCTGTAAAATATGGTACGATACAGGTTGGGAATCAAAGCCAGCAATCTAGTAAAATCTATTCTTGAAATCTTGTTTTCTCTCAAGTAAACCATGGAACAACTCCTGGTGCATAATACTATTGTATGTAATTTAATTTGTCGTCGTATGCCATTGAGAAATCAATCAAGTATATACAATGGGGTCTCTTTTTATAAATTATCATGTCAGAAATCTGCTAAAATCCAAAACTTTTACATGAACCTATTTTTAATATGTGGACATTTTGCTTTTAGTGGAACGACCTGAAAAGTTATATGGTGCTTTTGGCGAAATTTGTAATCATCCGTTAGGGGAGATACCTACATCAGAAGGACTTGCCCGTGCTTGTACTCACTGGTTGAAGCTATGGACCTTGTTTACAAACTTAGAAGCCTTGAGAAGATTGTCATACATGGTGAGCTAACATGTAATCAAACGTGTTCAATAAGAATATGGATTTAACAGCTATTCTATACAAATGCATCAACAGTAATGAAATTGTAATACAACGAATGAATAGATATTAGTTATCGAGAAATTGTCTCATGTAAATCATTGCAAACTTTTTTCAAATTTGTTCATTCAAACATTTATGTAAGAATTTTTTTTTATCAAAAATCTGATCTATTGCATTATTACTGTTATAATGAACACCACGTCTACATCATTTGACAGAACAACCTTGCAGAGTTAGTTTTACTGAACAAACAGGGAGATTGTTCAATAAAGTAGTATTAATAAATTGTTAGATTTACATTCAATGTATCAAAATTATACAACACAAACGGGACGGGAACTTAAGAAACATGTATTGATACGTTTAACTGATTGGTGCTCTATCATGCTTTATATAGAAAACATCAACTGTAAAAAAGGATATTTTTGTATATTTTTTTTTATGGAATTTAATTTATGAAATTTTTTATTTCAGATGAAACTGAAAAGCTGAGAGAAAAGTTACAAAAAAAAGAGAAAACAGATGGTCAAGTACCTCTTCACATGAGACTGCTGAAGATACAGATTCTGATTGCGGATTGATCCAGAATGAATTTTTAAACAATAAAAGTAACAGCTCAGTTTTCTACCAGCACATTGTCAATTGCTAGATTGGAAATGATTGAGTTATCAGACACTGACCAGAACACTTGCCAAATGTCAGATACGATCTTATAATCAATCATGAATTTTTTGTCACTGCAATATTTTCGCCTTCAAACAAATATGTAATTTTCAGCTTCATAAGTTGAGGTTTTAATTTCATCTGCACTGGTTTTATTAGGTACAAACATTGAATTTAAACCTGGGATACTAAATGGCCTAGTATCATGTATTTGGTATAAAGTTGCATATGTAAGGCTATAGCAATATCCACAAAAAGGACGATATCATTACCACTATTTCACATCTCAATGAATTGTATTGTTTAAGTGACAAACATTTTGATCCTATAACTGCAATTATTATATAAAATTTATTTGATACGTTGATATAAAGCGGACCACGGCTGAAATGTAGCAAAATGTTAATACTTATAATACTAATAATGTACTTGTCATAAATTCAATAGAATTGTTTTTCATTTAACGTGTATGCAATTACTTTAATTTGTACGTCTTGTTGTGTTTAAATGCATTTATTCACAGTTTCATGAGAACTTGCATACAGACAAACTTGTATAAGTAGAGCTTAATGATAAATCATAAAAGAATGATTATCATTTATATATGTACATTAACTTTTTCAATGTTTTGTTTACCTTGAGATTTAATCAATATCATATAAATATTCATGTACATACTTTGTAACCGTAATCATGATTGTATAAATATAGGCCTCACACAAATGTCTTTCATTTATTTATCAATAAAATTTTGATTAAGTTTATTTACTTATTAATATTTAAAGGACTTCACTTACATGTATGATACCTTAATTTACAAATCTTATTGTCTTTTATAAAGACCATTTGGAAATTTATACTTCAATATAGAACAATCACACAAGAAATTATTCCTTTATTAAGGATTGTTTGCTTGTAATATTTTTGATTTTTAATAAGATTTTTGGAATTCTCTGGTTTTATCCATTTGAATAACTCAACTTAATTTTTGTTTATTGACCCTCATTTTCCTCTTTATTAATCTTTTACATGTATAATTATAAGCCATTTGTAAATAGTTATCAAAGGTACCAGGATTATAATTTAAAACGCCAGACGCTCGTTTCGTCTACATAAGACGCATCAGTGACGCTCAGATCAAAATGGTTATAAAGCCAAACAAACACAAAGTTGAAGAGCATAGAGGACCAAAAGTTCCAAAAAGTTGTGCCAAATACGACTAAAGTAATCTATACCTGGGATAAGAAAACCTTAGTATTTCGAAAATTCAAAGTTTGGTAATCTGGAAATTTATAAAAACCAGATTAAAGCCAAACAAATACAAAGTTGAAGAGCATTGAGGACCCAAAGTTCCAAAAAGTTGTAAAAATCTTATAAAATCTTCCTTTTTTTTTTTTTATTGTTTTTGAGAACTTAAACTTGTCAATGATAAAGCTATGAAGAACAATTTCCCCCAAAAATTTCAATGGTTAATATCTCAAAAACAAGCATTTTGACCTATATTTTTTTCTCTTTTTGTTCCTTTATTAATTCCCTACAATATATATAGATATTAAGATACCAAATGATGGCTTTCATTAAAACTATTCCTTTTGTGGGTGAAGATGTAACCTTACATGTATGCTTGTGTGAAAGAACAGAGGTCAAATGATTGTGTAGTACCCAACATCCAGTGGCGAAAGTTTCCTAAGTAGTTCATATACTATTCAACACATCGTTATTGATAAATGGAATTGTATGCGACTGTCATACAAGTGAGAGTTCTAAATGGCTATAAACCAGGTTTTAATCCACCATTTGCTATGTAAGAAAATACCCGAACCAAGTCCGGTATATGACAGTTGTTGTTCATTTGTTTGTTGTGTTTGAGCTTGTGATTTTTCAAAATGATTATTGACTTTCCTTTTTGAACTATCCTCATAGTTCAGTATTTTGGTTATTTTATTTTTCACTAGCTAACCAATACTTAGAAACCTTAGGTTTTGAGTTACATGCACATTCAACACCAATCTTGATTGGGTAGGATTGATAGTTTTCCTTCTGTGGGTTGATGTTTCTCTCCAGCTCATGCCAACAATAACCAAAGTGTTTGTAAGCAAAGAAGAGAAAAGATTGCGTTAATTTATTAGCGGGAAGTAAAATTAAAAACTACATTGCACAAAGCATTTGTTGTAGTTGATTCAACTAAAATTCAGGACAATGGGAGATAACTTCAATTTTTAAAGACATCATTTATATTTTTAAGAAGATATTAGATTCCTGCATCTTGCAAAAGTTGTGTAATTTGCTTGACAAGTGTAACATCGTTTCGTGACTTGATTATCTGGAAAAGTTTATGGGTATGATGTATAGAATGATATGATCAATGCACTTTATTTTGTGTAACACAAAGGTAACGGTATTAAGCCCTGGTAAATTTAGATATCAGGTCAGTAACATAGGGTTTTGATTGCATTCTATGCAATCTTTACCCAAAAACTTTCCACCACATTATAGCCAATTGAGCTGACAGTGAAATAAGACACCAGAAATCACTGAATCAATCTAAATCTATTTCATGCATTCATATTCAGGATGAGAACAAGAAAGGGTAGGTCCTGCAAATCTGGAACATTTTGACTGAGTGAATGTTATATGTATCAAATCAGGGATATGACAGATGTTATCCATTCGTTTGATGTGTTTCATCATTAAATTTAGCCATTTGATTAAGGATCTTCAATTTTGAATTTTCCTCAGAGTTCAGTTTTTTTTTTTGTGATTTTACTTCTTATTTTTGTTAAAAGGGCCATATATTTTGCCATGCAACAGGTCATATATATAAACCAATCAGAGAGTTTTCGCAAGAGTTCTGTGAAGTACATCTTGTCAGGTTAAACTACCTTTATCAATCATTAATCGAGTGAACAAGATGCTTTTGATCTAATAATACTTCATAGTTTAACCTCTAAATACTTTATTAGTTTACACTGTAAAATCAGGTTCAGTAAAGTGAACCAATTAAACTTAAAATGGTCCTTGTATAGAACATAGTGTCATCCCAACGTACACACAATCAGAACTACATTCACATCACTATTTGCTACATGTATCAATAGATACTAGTTCTTACACAGGCAACTTAATATGAGTTCTAAAACAAAGAAATCAAAGCTTTTCCTAGTTGTGGTATACATCTATTTCTCATAAGAAATAATTAGCAATACAACATACAGTACCCATTGAAAGTGATTCTACCTAAATGTATTTGTATATCTGAATTCAAGCACTATAATTTTGATGTAAGTTATTCTTCAATATTGAAAACCATATTAGGTGATGGAAAGTTTTCAATTGAACACACTTTTGTAATGTTTGAATATAAGGTTTTCCTATGATGGACGAGGTAATTTGTACAAAATTTTACAAAACTATTGCTACAAATCATACCTCTTCTTCCTTCCTCTATTGTGACATCACTTAGTTTGAACTTGCTATAAGTCAAATAATGGATACCATTGCTGTTGCAGGAACTTTTATTAAGCACTTGTGTTTATTCCTGGTATTTGGTGGGGTTCATGTTCTTTAGTTTTCTGTGTAGCATTTTTTTTACTTTTTGAATATTAAGCCTTCTTTTGGCCATGGTGTTTTCTAATTCTTACAAATGTAATGATAATTATATTGTCCCTTTATAATCTTTTCACCACGTTTCAAACACAAATATAGTTTCTCTTTTGGAAAATGCATCAGTGATAAAATAACAATTATTTAAAGTATTCAATAGAAAGCATAATGGGAAGGCAATTTTCAGTGCACATTTGTACTAATACACAAAAAAGCTCTATACAGAGATAACACCGGGATTTCAAGCCTTATGCAGGAAATTGTTTATTCTGTAAATGATGTACCAACCCAAGCCAAACCCTTTGGACATAAACATCCAGTAATCAGATGAGAATTAAATCAAAATTGAAACATTTCAATCAATACCTAGTAAGAAATTCTTATGGTATCTTTCTTTTCAATAAGCACAGTATTTTTTGGAGGCCAAAAGGCTTGCATGGCCAATGACTGGATAAGATACAATCTGATAAAAGATGCACAAGAATCTAAACTGTTGAGACCATAGAATATATAAGAACACTGACATACTGATGCATATTTATTGACCTAGTCGTAATTATCCACTATTTACAGACAACAAACAGTGCTTATCATTAACTAATATACACAAATTTAAAATGCACCTAATCTCATTCTGATATAACAACTTTCACTGATGTATTTGCTAGTGCAAAAACTATTTATTTTCTTTATCTTTTAAAACATCTAAATACCTATTTTCAAATTGTTCTTTATAAACCAGAAAAATATGTGAGTGACAATAACAACTAATGTTAACACTTTTCTTCTAAAATCTTATTCATACTTTTATTTGCTATACATACAGAAATAATATTTCAAAAATGCTAAAATGTATGAATTTCACTGATTGCACATATGTCCAAGGAATAATTGATAATACTTCATATAGAGAACTCTTTTTAGAGATTTGTAGAAAATCAATATCTACTTCTAAAGAAAGTTGATACCTTCATCTATAGAAAGTTCCTTTGTGTTATTAAGATTACGCAATAGTTATCACAGATATTCCAAAAATATACAAAATACATGCTTACTAACCTTGGGGAAATATAGATATGTGAACAGAACCAGCTAATCAATTGGAATGTTTTATACATACATAGATAAATACTAAAGATTGAGAGCATACATTAATTAGTACATAACAGATAATAACATAAAACTTATTATTTGTACACATATTCAATGCATTGTCTTGTATTAATGGTTTCCAATCTTAAATAATGTATTAAATTTAGATAATGATGAACATAAATACTGAATACTAAGCAAATTACATTATAAACCATTATATTGCACAAACAGTAAGATTGTGGGTCATTTAAAATGTTTACATAGGGAAGTAAAATAAACGTGTTAAAGGAGTCCCTACCTAAAGAGATGACATGATCACGTTCTGGCGTTAAAAGTGGACCTGTTTGGAGGGTATGAAGTCGGACACGTTTGGGGACAATAGACACGTTTGTGCCACATGATCACTTAAAAGGACAAGAAAGCAGACATAAGTTTGAACAGTACAGAAATGTAAAACATTGGTAGACTTTATCTAGATTATAAAATGTACTTAAAAAATAAAAGAGGATTAAAACATGGTCTCATCTGTTTAAGGAAATTTTTCTGTACCGGTATAATTCACACCTAAGTACAATATTTAAGATATTAAGTACACTATAACATATTTCATCAATAAGCAGCAAATCTATATAAATATTAAAACAGAAAATAAAATAGACATTTTGGATGTTGAATACTGCTCTTTCAACAATTGGGATAAAGTACTAGATAATTTCAATCTTTATACATGGGATATCAGGTATTTTCAATCTTCAAAAAAAAGTTGATTGACATTGGGTATATGGTACCCTTCAATAGTTACTTGAAGTTTCTTAATTTTGTCTTCAAATTGTATTCAAAGATTCTGTTAGAATTCCATACCTAACTGGAAAACATACTTTATTCTTTGTGTCCTTTGTGTAAATTATAAAAGCCATTCATGCCCTACCTTCAAATGTATGAAATTCATCCTATTAATCCAAAAAACTTGATGGAATACTGATTGACCGAACATTAAAAGTAGTCTGGCCTTTTACATCAATGAATTGATAAAGTAATGTTAAAA
>CM034349.1:135945793-136038293 GCA_019925275.1 Mytilus edulis
AAACAAACATCATATACCCAAAATCAGAAGTATAATAGAGTCTGATACCATGTTCTTTTTTTATTCTTCAGATAACTCGTGACGAATTTGATAACTATTATAGTGGTGTCTCTGCCTCAGTGGACAGTGATGTGTACTTTAATTTAATGATGACCAATGCTTGGAAGCTGTGATTAGCTGATGTCATCAAATATTTATTTAAAATTATAGAGCAGGTTCTCATGGAGACTAAAACCATCTAATATTTATTATTTACAAAATAGTAGGTCGTTTTCCTGGGGCTAGTCATCGAATATTTATTATTAAAATATGAGGTTCTCAACAAGAATCATTTTGCTCATGCAGACTAAAGTATTCATCTATTTAGTATTTATAAGATAGTATGCAGTTCTTAAAAAAGTCAATAAACAAAACATTTGGCTTATGTAGAACTAGTTTTCATGTGATATTTTACTGACATTTTCTGCTTTCATTTTGTTGGGATAAGATGAAAGGGTACTACTATAGCAACATATTTACTTAACTTTGAAGGCTATAATGGCTCTTGGTGGGGTAAGATGAAAGGGTACTACTATAGATACAGATATATTTAACTATGAAGGCTAAGCTTGTTACAGGAGTAGGGAGAATTTCAAGGGTCTGTTTTGAGGATCTGCTTTAGACTTAGTACTATATTACCTATTGGAACCTAGTATTAGTCTGGCTTATGGACACTACATTTTATAAGAACATTTGTTTGAACAGTAATGCTCAATTCTTGTACATATTCTCTGTTTTATTAAACTATGTAAACTCTTGCATGACTTTTTGTATGTTGTCTTTATGTTAACCATTGTCATTTTTACACTGGAACTTGGTCAACAAATTAAACAATGTAATATGTTACAAATATTTACAACATCCATACTAAATCAGAAGTTCAAATGTACAATATTGAGTCATCAAAACAACAGAATAAAAAATTACCCACCATAAAACTCAAAAGTGTTCAACTGAAATTCTTTACCAACGAGGTTGTATGAGATCATTGCCTTGTTTATACAAACTAAGTCAGCCTTGGGCATGTAGAACAATGAGCAATAATGTTACACACTAATTGATAGAATCTATTTCTTTTCTAGATGGTAAAGGTAAGATTATTGGAGTTTTACGATCAACACTTATTCACCCAGTCTCCTAAAATACACTTCACATTTAAAAAAAGAAATGAAATATAATTATTGATTTTGAGAGGAAATGTTAAATATGCATGTGTCTGTTATTTGATCATTGACATGTTCTGTTTGTTGTATTCACCTTGTTATCCTTGGTTATAACTTACCACCTCATATGAATGATCACCACAATTATACATATTATGATCAACACTATGGCTACACTAGGGTAGCAGGAATTGCTTATCCTTCCAGTGTACCTCAGATTACCATCAGTGTATAATTCAGTCTCTAGGCTATTGGGCAGTCCCACTGGACTATTATAATAATAAGGAGATGTGGTAAGACTGCCAATGGGAAAGCTATTCACCAGAGACCAAATGATATAAACAAGTAAAGGTCACTGTACAGCTTTTAAAAATGAGAAAAACCCATTGTTAATTTCTTTCTATTTTGTTGGTAAAGTATAAGATAACTTTGCCAAACAGTTCCAACATTTTCCTACTAGAAACTTACAATGTCAGATATATGTTCTTTGTTAACTTATCTCATATTAAAGGAAGTATCCTTTTTAATGTTGACTTAAATCAAACCCATAAACTCTCCATCATACATATAAATACTAGAGTGGTTCAGTTGACTATTGGTTGTTTTATGATTCGTGTCAACACATGTTTTTTCTTTATTGTATTTGCTGGGTTTCTTTTTCAAAGACATATGCTTCACATCTCCTTTCATTCATATAAAAGGGATCACATGTCTTTTTAGAAGAATTCAACAAATAAAACTATACACTCATTACTACCCATTATTACACACAACATTACATTGGAAAATATTACAGTTCATTTAAACAAACACAATTTCTATCTGTAACAGTCTGGTGTTTCCATTGTACACTATCATGATTCCAAGTAAATAGTTTTAAGGCAGGTGTGTAGTTCTTCACACTGACATGTCAAAACTAATTACATACTTATTCCTGTAAAATTTAAACATCTTTAAATAAATTAACAATCTAAAGATTATAACTGGACTTTTTGAAATCTAGAAGACCAAAAAGGATAACAGTAAGGTAAGATTATATAATATCACCAATTATTAAAGTCTCCAGCACTTTCTGTTTATGTCAATTTATCCTCAGTCCAGTTTAAAAAGTGTAATGGAAATCCATACAACTTATGCTGCAATGAAGATTTCACCTGCTTTATACTAAAAATACAAGTTTACTGCACCAAAACACATTTTTATTTGATACACTACCATTATGCTAATTTTAAATGAAATCTATCCTGCCAAGAAGGAATTGTTCTACACAAGATTTGGGTATAGAATATAGGAAGGCATATTGTAATACTAATAAAATGAAATCTTTTTTACTTACAATTGATGATGTTCAGGATCTTCATATTGTTTTTTATTCAAGGCTAAATGGCAAATCATTAATAAACTACTGGACAAGTATTTTAAAACAAAGTCTTTACACCTACAAACATTTTCAGTTTAATCACATTGTGACTGAAGGTTAAAAAATACACAAAAACAGAAAAATTGACAATATTTATTTTAGCTTTACACTAATTTATCCATTCAGTCTAAAATAAGAAAGATATATGTTTATCTATTTGATAGCAATTTTACAGAAATAAATACATACACTTTAGTAAAGTTAATAAAATATGTGTTGTCCACATTGTCATTTAAAAATAATATTTTACATAAGATCAACAACAAGCTGAGTATGCAAACATTAATACTGCACATGCACAGAAAATATAATTAGTTAGCATTAATCGTATACACACATCGTACATTACAGATTACAAGAGAGGAGTTTGATAATTATTACAGTGGAGTCAGTGCTTCTGTAGATAGCGATGCTTACTTCAACTTAATGATGACCAATGCTTATAAACTTTAATGCTAAACATGGACAGACTTATTATTGAACTGAAAAAACACTTTTGTGAATACTTATAGACTTTAATGCCAAAAGGTGGACATAAAACGTCCAATATTATTATGAGTTTTCATTTTTTTTATATATTGTTGTAAATGTTCACTGAATGACAATCATTGTTTTATTTACATTTAACTGAGAATACTTATCAAATATATAATAAAGAATATTTGCACTTTAAGATTGCTTGATTGATAAGCCTGAATATTAGTCCTCCAAAAGAGGTTTTTACAATGATAACATAATAGAGCTCTTCTAATTATTCATTTAACATGTAAGACATCATTCTCCATCAGATATTTGATTACTAATAGAAATCAACACTGAACATACAATTACACATAAAAGACACTAAACACCACATAAATCAACAATATTAATGAACAAAAGAATAGTAAAAGTAAAATGTCAGAAAGAGAGAGAGAGAGCTAGGAAAAACAAAAATGCAATATATATGGTAGTTGGTTTGTTAAAAGGGATAATACTTTCCGTAATATGATTAACTTGAAGGAGAATTAGCTAATAGAACTTCTGTGATAACTTGTCAAATATAGTTTATTTTGAAGTCTAACAGAGATATGATAAAAAGATGCAATGGTTATCAAACCAGTTTGTCTGTTTTACTGGACAGTGAATTCACACTAGTTTTTTTGTTTAAAAAACTGATTTATAAAAGACTGTAAAAATGAATTTATGCATAACAAATGATTCCATAACTAAAAACACAAACAACAAAAAAAGATGGATGATTCAAAATATAATTTTCTAATTCATCAAATAATATCAGCAAATGAAGTTTATATTTAAAAATCATTGCAGATTCAAAATATAATGTTTTAAGTAAACAATAATGTTTATTTTCTGATTAGTTTTTCTAGTTTTCATGACAACACATGAATAATAAATTTGTTGATGTATTGCTCCTTTCATATAGATCTATGATAGCATTCTATTACTGTTTAGTTCAAAAGGCATCCATAACAATATTCCATGGTATCGTTAAGTCTCTATGTATTCAGGTTTTTTTTATACAAACATTCATTGACCTGGCTTTTCTGATTAGTCTAGGTTTTCATGATGACATATGTACTAATGACCCTGTTCAGATTGTCATTCTGTTGCTAAGATACCAACTGACAGTAACGATGTTCTGATTCAACCTGATAATTCAAAGTTTCTATGACAATATAAAATTGTTTATCTAATCTGATTGTTCTTCTGGTTCATCTTCTTTCAGCATTACATAGGATAACTTAGCAACATCTTTCCGTAGATTTTTTATACTGTATGTATTCCCTACAAAATATATCCTTTTTATAGCAGTGAATATAAACCTTCAGCTTTTAATCAAAAACTGCTTTTTGAATGTCCATCTAATTTCATAGCTTATTTGTTTTATCATTTTGGAATTATAACCTTAACTGTCATCAAACCAGGAGTATTATAGTTTCTTATCATCAATACCATAACTATATTTGTTTAACATATTAAGTATATCACCCTTTACTTACTTATGACCCTATATATCTTATTCTATGTATAAACAAGAGTGCACATGCTGAGATGTCTCACCTTCTTTACTAACTATTGATTTTATTTTGATAGTCCCAAAAATGAAGCTTTATTTCAACTATCACATAAACTTAACATAATCCAAGCAAATGAGATAAGATCAGATAAACCAAACTGGAAATGCATTTATTCCTTACAATCATTCCATACACCAAATATCCTTAAAAAATAGTTCACTATTTGCACATAGTATCTTAGAAACAAATTTAACCAGGAAAACTTAACATTGATCCATGAATTATGAACATGAGGTCAAGGTCAGATGAACCCTGCCATACATGGTCAGATGATAATTTCCAGGAAAAAATTTTGGTTAGTTATATAGAAAATCACTAAAGGGTGACGAGAGTGGGCCCCCACTTATAAAAATTTCTGGATCTGCCACTGTAAACACCATTGATCATTCCATACACCAAATATAGTTGACCTACTGCTTATAGTATTAGAAAAACAGACCAAAAACAAAAACATTGAGCAATGAACCATCAAAATTAGATCAAGGTAAAATAAAACATGCAAGTCTGAAGTATATCATAAAATATTTCATATACAAAATATAGTTCAGTTATTGCATACAGTATTAGAAAAACAGACCAAAACTTATGCTAATGTGTTGCAAGTAAACTTAATTGATGCTGTGGAATCATAAAATACAATATTGTTATCTTAAGGATGTACTTAGGTGATCTAAGGTAAAATTAAATAAATCAAGAATTCAAAATTGATACTTTAAGCTGGAAGAGTATTAGTTAAAGGATCAAAATAAGCTATAAATATTGAGATATTTGATTTATAAATTATGGCGGGAAAAGGCTGACTCGGACTTTTACCTTATATTTGCATTGGTATTATTTGTGTCTCCAATCAAAAGAAAGAAAATCAAGAATCTGCTTTAATTTTGTCAAATGACCTTTTATGAGCTATTAAGTCTTATGTTAAAAGATAAATAGGTGTTATGGGGCAAATTATTTTTACCTTGTATCAAATGGAAAAACACAAAGGAGTCTGAACATTTGACACTTATTCAAAAACCTCACCTAAGTTCATCCTTAATTCTAATGAATGTAAAAAACTTACCTCTAGGTACAAAGAACTGATCATGTGTAGACAGGATGACACTAGTGGATTGTATTGTTACTAATAGCTTGCCAAATATTATGTGAAATATCTAAAAATAAAATGCAAGCAAAACTCAGAAATCTTGACCATCATCCATATATCTATTACTTACATAGTGCTGTCTGATAAAATAAAATAAAATGTGACTAACTGACAAATCAGTTATCTTCTATGAAGTCACAAGTACTTGGTAGGAAAGATAATAAATTTTGATGTATTTAAAACCTAAAAAACTTTTCAGTTTATGATAAACATTCATTTGTATAGAAGCTGTCTAAGTAGACAGACTTGCCAAATAAAGGCACTGTCCTAAAATAACATAAATAAATTTCTGTAATAACTTTAGTATTTATAGCAAAGAATACCTTTCATTCATAAAGTAATAAAAAATATCCTTGCAAAAGCTCATACTTAGGAAATGCATTTTTTATATAATCTTTTGAGTAAAAAGTTCCTTTACCATTATGCATCAGTTTCAGAATACCAGTGTACTATTTTTAAAAGTGTATTTTTTCCTTCACAATATTATTAGTAAACTAATTTTATTATTTACCACTGTTCCCTTAGTAACAGCCTGTACTGGTTTCTCCATTAAACCATTGAGCTGTAACATTCCTGTACCAAAGGCTGGTTGATTAATAGACCTAGTCATGAAGAATGGGTCACTGTCACAGGCTTCTTCTCCATCAGGTCCAAATTTTAAGCTTTGTTCTTTAGTTCCAATGCATTCTAACAAAAAACATCAAACACATATATCAAATATTTCAATTTACATAAGAGTATGGACTTGAGATAACATAAAGATATAAGGCTCAGTATTCTGTAACACTATCCTGGCTACTCTTATTATTTACTGTTATTTTCTAAAATATCTGGTCATCTTTCTGACTGTAGTTTTAATATCTGCCTTTAAACAAAATATGACAAGGTTCCAGTTGACTATACACCTGTCTGCTTATAACATTGTAGCCAGCGACACAAGAGGCACTACTCATACATTGTAGCCAGCGACACAAGAGGCACTACTCATACATTGTAGCCGGCGACACAAGAGGCACTACTCATACATTGTAGCCGGCGACACAAGAGGCACTACTCATACATTGTCCATTATCTATAAAGTGATTTGACACAATAGAGTCTGTACTAATAATAATACAAACAGTTGCTAAAACTGGACATAGTCAACTTACCAAGCATGACATCCTCCTCATTATCTGGATTATATACAGTAATTTCTGTATTAAATGTAGTATCAACTTCTGATGGCAGTTCTGCATGAGCTGATAATCTTCTTGACAACCTCCGGTCAGGCTTTTCTACAAAATAATTCAATAAAAAAAATATTTATGTTTCACTACATCATATCTGTTTTGAAATTTTAATGATAGTAAACAGTGGGTAATGTATACATGGGATCTCAATACTGTCTGTCCACCTTAAAGTACTGGGCTACTGACCAAAAGATTTATCTCACATCAGTACGGTTGTTCCAAATTATCTGCACTATTACTCTTGGACTGTCAGTCTAAATGATCTACTTTATTACTTGTAGGCTATTGGCCTAAAAAATGAACATTTTTAAAACTACTAATTGAATGTTAGTACCATAGATCTTCATTGTTAGTCCCAAAAATCTTCATCACTACTGTTGAACTGCTTGTCCGGGAGATCTAGATATCTGCTGGTGAACCAATAGACCCACATGACTAATTATAGACTGTAAGATCTATATATCTTAAACTTACTTCTTCCTTTGAGTTGATTTTTCCGTTTAAGTTCCATGGCCTTCAGCTTAGCTTCAGATACAGATGGCTTAACACCAATGATTGCAAAGCCTCCTGAAAAGTAATAAATTATTTTTTATAAAGTATAAGGATAAAGAACAAAACAGTTGTTTACATATTCAATTCATAAAACAAGAATGCGCCCCCACCAGCACTTTCATTTTCTATGTTCAGTGGACTGTGAAAATGGGATAAAATCTCTAATTTGACATTAAAATTAGAAAGATCATATCATAGGGAACATGTTTACTAAGTTTCAAGTTGATTGAACTTCAACTTCATCAAAAACTACTTCGACCAAAAACTTTATCCTGAAGCAGGACAGACAAATAGACGAACAAAATGATGAACAAACGAAACGGACACACAGACCAGAAAACATAATATAGATATAGAAAGATGTGGTGTGAGTGCCAATGAGACAACTCTCCATACAAATAACAATTTAACAAGAATGTGTCCTCAGTACACGAATGCCCCACTCGCACTATCATTTTCCATGTTCAGTGGACCGTGAAATTGGGGTAAAAACTCTAATTTGGCATTAAAATTAGAAAGATCATATCATAGGGGACATGTGTACTAAGTTTGAAGTCGATTGGACTTAAACTTCATCAAAAACTACCTTGACCAAAAACTTTAACCTGAAGCGGGACAGACGGACGGACGAACGGACGGACGAACGAACGGACAGACGGACGGACGGACGGACGCACAGACCAGAAAACATAATGCCCCTCTACTATCGTAGGTGGGGCATAAAAAGTAAACCATTATAGGTTAAAGTACGGCCTTCAACACGGAGCCTTGGCTCACACCGAACAACATTCTATAAAGGGCCCCAAAATTACTAGTGTAAAACCATTCAAACGGGAAAACCAACGGTCTAATCTATATAAACAAAACGAGAAACGAGAAACACGTATAAATTACATAAACAAACGACAACTACTGTACATCAGATTCCTGACTTAGGACAGGTGCAAACATTTGCAGCAGGATTAAACGTTTTAATGGATCCAAACCTTCTCCCTTTTTCTGAAACAATAGCATAACATCACAACAAAGAAAAACATACGATAAAATATCAATTGGCAGACTTAACTCAATCAAAAAACGTATGATTAAACAATGAACGAATAAATTTGATCTGCGATATCTGAATACAAATGCACAGTTAATTAAATATTAGAGACAAACCATTAATGGGGCATAATAAATGAGGGATAAAAAGAAGATGTTCACATAAGTCTTGTGAGTAAGAATTAAATACTACATAATTTACCTGATTTTCGTCTTTCATAAATAGGTATTTCTAGTTTGTAATTGTCCAATCTTTTTAAACGAGTACGCCTGGATCTTCTGACGCCTTCTGGTGCTGGTTCAGGAGAAACTAAAAAACAAATATTCAACATATAAAGGAAGAAATAATAAAAATCATATCAAAAATAAGTTTTCCACTTGACATATCTCACTAGTTATGAATATCATTAATCAGTTTAGTACTGTTTAGTTTATTACATGTATAGGATTGTTACTTTTTAAAAAGTTTGCAATATTTTTACATTGAGTCACTTACTCATTTTGTTCAATTTTGGGTTAACTATTTTTTCAGGTGTCTGTGAAGAAGTCATTTCAAATGCATGTACTAAGGAGCCATCTGTCATGTTCTGTGTCTGGTCTATACTGCTGCCTGTTCACAGAAAAAAAAAATCAAATGCTATCACATTCACAATAACATTCTTCAATTATTAGATTTTTTAAAAAGTTTTTAACGTTGAATAAGTATTTCAAAATGAAGCAAAGATGAAGGAAATATATCAAAACAGCAGAACTACATATTTAGTGAGAAACAAAACTAAAAAATATTGTGATAGCATACATCTTAATATAATTGTAACAGAGATATACATTGTGTCAAATGCATTCGTTCAGTGTATGTTCACTTGTGTTTATATGTCTTTTGATTGAGTTGAGTCAATTAGGAGGTAACTGTATCATATTTTAAGTTTGGCCTTCGTAAAACATAAGATTTTACAGTGGCAAATCGAATTTACGGATATTTGCGACAGTAAAATCAAGTTTTACGAAGGCCAACCTTAAAATACAGTTATCTCCATTCTAATGCAGTATGTTAAAATCAATTCCCCTTCATAAATATTTGGTCTAAAAATGACATAAATGAAAAACTTTGAGAAACTGTTGCATTGTCTCTAGCATCTAAACCATTTGATGTCATATGTATACTCACAATGTCAAATATAAAGACTCGACGTATTTATACTTTTAAGTTTTAGTATGGTTTCAATGTTGACTAAAAGAGATTTTTAGACCCAAAATGTAACTTTCTTGTTTATTTTGTGAGAAATTACATACCAAAATAATTGGTATTCAAAATGGTGGCTTTTGATAGAATGTGGAATCTGACCCTTCAAAATATTTGTCCATGTCCAATGAAAATTATGGGTACAAAATAATTGCATTAGAATTGATATTATATAGTGTGTCTTTCTTTGTTCTGATGTTACACTATTGTTTTGAGTAAGGGCGAAGGTTGGTACCTATTAAAACGTTTAAACCCACTGCATTTGTTTGCACCTGTCTTAAGTCAGGAACCTGATGTTCAGTAGTTGTCATTTGCTGATGTGGTTCATAAGTGTTTCTAGTTTTTTATATAGATTAGACCTAATGGTTTCCCAGTTTGGATGGTTTTACACTAGTAATATTTTGGGCCCTTTATAACTTACTGTTCCGTGTGAGACAGGTTCCATGTTGAAGACCATACTTGGGTTTTTCTTTTACAAATTGTGACATGGATGGAGAGTTGTCTCATTGGCACTCATACCACATTTTCTTATATCCACTATCAAGCTCAGATTAGTTTTCTGGTTGTTATATAAATGAAAGCTTATAATTACACACCAACAAATTAAAGAAAATTAATAAAAGTGAATAAAAATGCCTATAATGTAAGACACAGACAGAGTATTCCAACAACTGCCTGAACTCAGAATTATAATGTACTATCTAACCTTAATAAATAATGATTATGTTATAACTTACCTGTTGTATTTTCCACATCAAAGGATGTTTCTATAACTTTTCTGCTAATTGTTACTCGTCTTTCTTTACTCTTGCTACCTTTTCCTTTGACAATACAGGGAGTAGTATTAATGACATCAGTGGGAGGAGCAAACCTCATGGAGCTTCGACGTCGGATAATGTTTGGGATTTTCCCATCTATATCTGCTTCATCTTTGTTTACAATATGTGGACCAGAGCTGTCAGGATCATTAGAAATATCAGGTTCACCATTATCAAGTTCTGACAGGTCATTGTCCGTTATATCCTTATTGCTCGTCTCTTGTTGAGGGGTATCTGTATCGGCTATTCATTTCAAAATAAGTTAAATCAAATTATTTTTTAACATCTGTTAAAAATTTAAAGCACATATCCTTTTTGTGTTTCCTCTACTGAACATTTTCTTTTAACTTAGGCCTTTCTCACATTTATAGAACCTTTTGTAATAGGCAAACATAGTTTTTATTTGCTGGCTAATTTGAAATACATGTAACTTCTGAATATTGGACCTGTTTTTACACTATTAATTATATATTGTGTTACTTTCTACAGCAATAGCATTACCTTCCATAACAATAGTTCTTCTCTTACTTCTAAAGGATACTCCACTCTTTAGACCTTCCTTTAACAAACTAGCAGGGTCTGTCAAAAAATAAAATATTCTATACCTCTACATCCCTCCTTTTCCTCATTAATGTACTGGTCAACACAGTGTCTTACTATTTATCTGTCTTCCTTTCAACAATATTGTGATGTTAAAATCTAGTTTGCCATCCTGTGAGTTTTGAAATTGATATATTGTGGAATGAAAAAAATATTTTCAAAAGTAAAATAAGTTTCAATTGTTCCTCTTTTGTATCTTGATTTGTTTACCTAGAAATATTTGAACTTATCTTACAAAACAAATTAATAATCCTGTTGTTCCCTTTACTAGCTATATTACCTTTCAGAAACAGTGATGTATCAAACATATCAACAAATAAAATAGAATGCCACATTTAGATTATATGATGTACTTACATTGAATATCTGGTGTGTTGGTTACCATAATGTGTTGTTTTATCATGTACTTACATTGAATATCTGGTGTGTTGGTTAACATAATGTGTTGTTTTATCACAGGGGTGGTTGCTTCATCTAAGAAAATAAAACATGAATATACTTACAACTGTGTACTCTTTTAGTATTTTTTATCTACTAAAAACTAGAGACTGAAACAATTCATATACCACATGAAATACATTTAAAGAAAACTTTTATAAGAATAGACTAACACTTCTGATTCAATTTGGAATATAAAATATATCTTGAAAAGTTCACAACATAATACTCAAATGTATTTAGTTCGTCTTTGGTGTGAACGCTACTTCTTAGTCTGATTGTTGGATGAGGTTTACCTGTACAACTGACCAGTAAACTAGTACCAGACATTTTAGTTTTTTCTTACCAAAATAATTAAAGCAAGTCCAGTCATTCCTAACAATACTTAACATAGAAACATATTAAAATTACCAGATCTTTTAAAGAAGATATTAAAACATACCTGTGATAATTTCATTTGGAATACTTCTTTTTCTTGTTACTGGTGATGGCTTCTTTACATCCTTTCCTTTCTTTTTATCTTTCTTCTTCCTTTTGTCTTTTGTAGCCACTCTTGGAGTGGTCTCTTCAGAAGAAGACAATCTTGTGCTAATTTCATTGTTATCTTCAAAAGTCTGTAAATCTATAAATCATATGAAACATAAAACAAAATTGGAAAAACAGTGGTAGCATTTCTACTTTGTCCAGTATTTCTGATGATATGCCATTCATTGTCAATAGTTAAGATAGCTTTGATCCAGTATAATAACAGTTTACTAAACCAATTATCCAGTAAAATTCTTAAGATTTGGAGTTCCAAATATTTTAATCCAGGGTAAACATATATGAATCTAGTAAAGGTCTAATGTTCACTGCATTGCATGTTGAGTAAACAGAAGTAGGAAACTTAAGGGCCTCATTTGACCTCAAATACAAGTTAGTTAATAAAGAAACATGTGAGAAACTGTAATCCAGTTAGATATTTTATTGTATATACATGTAAGTACATGAAAAGATATTGTTTGTTGACACATGCCCTAAATATTTCTGGTTTCTACAAAGCCAATGGAAGTTGGCAAGTTTTCATTTAACAATTAAACAATCTGGTGGAACATTGAAATTATCATAAAAAGAATTCATCATGAGGCTTATACTTTTACTTAATGTAAATATCCTCAAAATCTTACCTGACATTTCGTTCTGATTTGTATCACCTAATGACTGCTCTTTCATATGTTTACTAGTGTGTAATTGAACCGACTGGTTACCTGTTACAGGTATACCTTCTTGTCCTAACACAGAATGGTCCTGAGTAGACTGATCATTAGTTACAGGTGAAACATCTTGTATTTCTTGTTCATCAGCCAAACTTGTTTCAGTAGAATCAAACACAAAGGACTTTTTATTTCTTTTGGTTATTTTCTTTTCTTTCTTCCCTCTTACATTTTCCTTCAGTTCTTCATCCTCATTGACATCAATATTTATCACAGGTGCAGACTTTCTAGTGTTCCTTTTTTTGTTAGTTTTGACAGGACTATTACCTGTGGTCTTTCTTCTATTTGTTTTTCTTTGATTCTGTCTCAATTCTTTATCATCACTTAAGTTATTTGTCTTCGACAATTTCGACGAGTTAACCTCCGATTCTTTTTCCATTTCTGAACCAGCAGAAATATATCTATCAATGACAATATTTGAATTATCTTCTCCTTCATGTGGACAAGTGTCTACAACTTCTTCTTCTTCATGTATATTATCTAAATCATTTTCCTCTTCATGTTTATTATCAAAATTGGCTTCATGTTCATTGTCCAACACTGCTTTTTTTGGGTATTTGTTTACCTGGTCTGTTTCCTCTGGATGTTTGTTGTCTACCTCTATTTGATGATGACTGTCGTTATCTGGTTCCTCCTGTTGGTTATTATACACACCAGTACCCATTTTATTTTTACTGACATCTATTTCTTTTTCATGTATGCTTTCATGATTCAATGACTCCTCTGTAACTGACTTTTTCTTAGGTTTATTTTTTCCACCCCTTTTCTTCTTCTTTACCTCATCTTTTTCTTTCTGTGCTCCTTTTTTTCTAACAGTTTTAGATTTTTGTGCTTCTGTATCATTATCATTATGGCTGTTCCAATCACCTCCCAGCAGTTCATCATCATTTCTTTCCACTTTAGTTTTGTTTGTTTGTGTTTTGTTGAATAAAAATTGTGAACTTTCATCTGAATCAGTATCCAGTACAAATGTTTTCTTGTTCAGTAGCTGGTCATAAATAACAGAGCTATAGAAACAAAAACATGTCAAATTAACTGGTTTGAGAAAGAATGTGTACAACCGATTGAAATAAGATGCAATAAATGAAACTCAATCTGACTTTGATATTTTATAATCCTTCACTTGAACAAAATGATATATTTCAATAATTAAAGAATAACTAATCGAAGATTTCAAAGAGAGAAAAATACTCAACAAGTGACCGAACAGCATATTAATTCACGAATTATCAGTGTTGTTCGGTCATGATTTTTTTTTATACTTGAATTCTTTAATTAGTTATTCTTTTTATCACATTGGCAATTGGGTTTTTAGTTGAATTGATTTAGAAAATGTAAGGTACTATGTCTTTTTCTACACATTAACAAATTGTTTTAATGAGAAGTCATTGACAATGTCTTGACCATGCCTATTGTTGTATGATGTCAGAGGAGTGAAATAACTTTTTTAATTAACATGTGAAATAATCGGTTTTCAAAATGTAACCATGAAAATGTGGCCAAAGACAATGACAGACAGAATTTTTATAATAATGAATCTAATAACAAGATATAAAGCATTTTGGTCCCCTACTGTCTAAAATATAAAGCTTTTAAACAGATATATCATGTTAAGGAGGGGTATTTGCGAAAAATACCAGTCGAGAGAATGTTAAATTTCACGAGCCTCAAGAACATGCTATATCTGTTTAATTACACCGAATGTTAACCTTCAAAAACGCATTGATGATCGTGACGTTACAAGCGTCCAGTTGGATAGAGTATTTTTTGGCAAATACCACGGCAGAGAGGGTAAAAAAGGCATATCCTTTTTGCATATACCCTGGCGGCGTTAAAAAATGAACGATATTCATTTGATAACAGTAAATTGGTGAAAAATACACTGGCTATCAACCAATCAAAACCCAGGATTCTTACATAAGGTGTAATTAATACAAATAGTTTACACTGCTGCTGGAGTACTAGGAGTAAACTTTATATTTAACATTTATCAAGACCGCTAAAATTCTTACAAAGCAACATCATTACATACCTTGATAACTTTAGTGCACTTTGTCTTTTCTTCTTCCCTTGTAACTGACTGGAATCTAATGCGGCAATGGAGTAGGACAACCTGAGAAAAATTCAATTGTATATAAATATATAAAAAAAAAGCATCAGACAAAGTGGTTTTTTTTTTTGTTGACTTGGTTTGTTATTTGCCTGTTTACATCGTCTTCATAATTTATTCTGTAATAACATTTCATTACCAATTATGTATAATTACATATTCTTACAGGAAAAACTTTGTTCTTACCGTTTCCTTGTTCTGAAACTAGGTGTACTCCCTACAAGATTGGGATCACATTCTACTTTAGTCAGGGAACCAGTCTTATTTCCTCCTATATTAATGCTTGTTGCCTGCGACAGCTGTGATATTCCTACTGTTTTATTTTCTACCTGTAACCATTGTGATATCCCATGTGTTTTGTCCACAGTGGGTTGTGATATCCCATCTGTTTTGTTAGCAGTAGCCTGTGACTTATCTATTAGAATCTTAGTAACTGTAGAAGAAATGTTCTCTTGTTTTTCATCTGGCATTTCCTCTTCTTCTCCTGAGTTACTTGTTGGAACATTTTTATCATGGCTCAGGTCATCCTCTTCAACTATATAAAAGTAATAAAAAATTAATAATCAAACAAGAATGCATGCATACACCTTATCGCTATTAGCCTTATCGGCCGGCCGCTTGAACATTTGACACATACAACAATCACTTTTCCATTGTGGCGTCAGATATTTTGTTTTATGACGTTTTACAGGAACCTGTGTGATATCCAGTAATGGCGGACAAATAGCAATAAGGTGTATTGTCATGGTAGGCCGACCCTCACTTGCATTTTTAAGTCACAGAAAACAAGAAGAAGGTATCTGACAGATCTGAAAACATTAAAACTCATCATTGTCAAGCTGCCTATCAAATATGAAGTCATGCTGTTCAGTTGAAGGAGAAAATATTCAAAGCTCATCCAACATATTGAAAATTTTAAAGTATCGGTAAACAGAATGAAGGTATCGGACAAACCAGAATAATTATCTCCCTTGGTTTTACAGTGGCAAATATCCATTTAACAGCTCCGCCACATCTCACTAGGTTAACTCAATTTGGGAAAGGAAAACATGAATATTATACAAATATATATAAAATTGAGAAAGGAAATGGGGAATGGGTCAAAGCGACAACAACCAAACCATAGAGCAGACAACAACCGAAGGCAACCAATGGGTCTTCAATGTAGCGAGAAACTCCCGCACCCGTAGATGTCCTTCAGCTGGCCCCTTAAAAAATATGTATACTAGTACAGTGATAATGGACATCATACTAAACTCCAAATTATACACAAGAAACAAGAATTAAAAATCATACAAGACTAACAAAGGCCAGAGGTTCCTGACTTGGAACAGGCGCAAAATTGTGGCGGAGTTAAACATGTTTATGAGATCTCAACCCTCACCCTATACCTATAGCCAATATAGAAAAGTAAACGCATAACAATACGCACATTAAAATTCAGTTCAAGAGAAGTCTGAGTCCGATGTCAGAAGATGTAACAAAAGAAAATAAATAAAATGACAATAATACATAAATAACAACAGACTACTAGCAGTTAACTGACATGCCAGCTCCAGACCTCAATTAAACTGATTGAAAGATTATGTCTTCATCATATGAATATCAGGCACAATCCCTCCTGTTAGGGGTTTAGTATCATACTATCATAAAATATATGAAAAGAACATAACCCGTGTCATGCCAACAACTGTTTTTTTTAAAAATAAATGTGTTTAGTTCCAATGCAAAGACCCTATAAGTGAATCAATATTAAAGCCAAATTATGCAATCTTTAATGACCTGACAACAGTATCGTAACTATATCCCTTTCTTAATAAGTCTGTTGAAAGGTTTTGTAAGCTTTTATATATTAATATAACGACCCATCTGTTAAACTTGTAAAGTAAAAATAGTACTATTCATACCAGTAATCTTCTGTATGTCAGATGTCTGCAGTTCTCTGAAATACAAAGAGAAAAAAAGTTGAATGTGATGTAAGAAAAATATTTTATTCTTTTTCATAATTTCCTTTAATAGTTTAAACATTATATATAAGCACTCAATAAAATGAAACTAAACAGGCTACTGTTTATTGCAAGTAACCTATAAAAATTAGATGTACTAGAAAAATTCACAGTGATTGTAAATCCTAAAATGTTTGTCTGCCTTTATTATTGGAGCTGTAAATAAATAGAGATGATTGTTACAGGGAAATGCTGCATGAAAATAATGCTTTTTATCATCAAAATACAACTTTAACTTGGGTGAACCTTTCTTGCCCTAATTTACACAATAATTAAAATATTGCAAAAATTTCTCAATATTCGGTATTTCCTAGTTTTCAATAAATTTTGAATTTGCTATCAACCGCTACTTAATCAGTATCATTTTTCAAAGTGTGTAAACAGAATACATTGAAATCAATTTTTCTTTCTTTCATATATTTATACAGGCACATTATGCAAAGAGAAAATTAAAATCAATTACTTTTGAAATTTTTACGGATTCTAAATATATTGTGTGAATGCGTGTTACCTTTGACCTGTATCATGTTTAGGTTCCACAGATTCCTCAAGAGGAATATCTTTATCTGTAGTAAGTTCATTCAAAGTGTTTTCTGATTCATTTGTAATTACATCAGAAGATTTGTTTCCCACAGATTTCAGCCTGGATCTCAAACCATATTTTTTGTTTCCTGTAGCAGCTTTCTTTCCTTTTTTTCCTTTTGTGGTCTTTGTTTTGACCTTACTGTCCTCTTTATTTGTCTCAGTTGTCCCTTCAGTACTGGAATCATGAATATCAGTGTTTTTCACAGATTGATTCTTTGATTTTTTTGCCGTTTTAGACTGCTTATCTTTTTTCAAATGTTCATTACTATCATTTAACCCTAATGATGTATCAGTATTTGTCACAGAATGATTTGTCGATTTACCTTTAGATTTTTTAGTCACTTTCAACTGCTCATGTATCTTCAAATCTTCATTAATTTCATTCAACGATAGTTTTTGTTTATAACTAGATATATTGGAAACTTCTGTATTTTCTAATTTGTCATTTGACAACTGTTGGTTATCATTATCTTTTTGTTTTGTAGAATTTTTCATAACTTCAATATTTTCAGCTGTGTCTTTCTGTTTTTGTTTGCCTTTTTTGCCTTGTTTTTGTTTATTATTTTTGCCAATCACCATAGACCCTGTTGATTTTCTATATGTTTTTCCTTCACTGGCAAATTCATCCAAGACACTGTTATCCACTGTGATCATACTTTTTGTCCTTTTTCTCATAGATTTGTTTTTAAGAGATTTGTTTTTGACTGAATCATTGTCATCATCTACCATCATCACTGAATCTTGAGAATCGAAAGATAGATCTGGAAAAACAAAGGATTTCCGTGTAGTGGTATTGTGTGTTCTATTTTTCTGTTCAGTATATATGTCATCATTAGTTTCAGTGTGAGGAATTTCAGTTCCTGTTTCTGTATTGTGTGTTGTATTGTCTGACAATGAGGATTCAGGGAGAGATTTGCTGTTGTCTGTTCTATTTGTTGACACTTCTGATTCTTTTTTATTTGATTTATTTAGTAGTTTATCAGCCAGTGAAGAAGATGGTATTAATGGTTCTGGTGAAATATCATAATTTCTTATAGATTTATTTGTAGAGGATGTTATATTTTCTGATTCTGTCGACAGTTTTGTATGATCTTGACATTCACTCGTATCTTGTTTTATAAAACTTTTTCCTGATGTAACTGATTCCAGGTCAGGAACACTACATTTGACCTCTGATCTTAAAACTGGAAGGTTATCCTGTAATGATTCCTCTTGTTGATCATGTAAAGATGATTGCTGCATTGATTGTCCTGACAATGATTTCTGATAGTCTTCCTCGCCTTCAGAAGATAATTCCTGACTCTCATGTTTACTATTTAATAATTCATGGTTCTTGTGACCTTTGCCTTGATAATCTGGTATTTCTTGGTCCTCTTCTTCCTCTGACAAATCATTGGATCCTTCATTAACATCTTCCTCTGACAAATCATTGGATCCTTCATTAACATCTTCCTCTGACAAATCATTGGATCCTTCATTAACATCTTCCTCTGACAAATCATTGGATCCTTCATTAACATCTTCCTCTGACAAATCATTGTTGGAACCTTCCTTAACAGCAGATGAGTGGTGAATTTCAGTGTCAGATGTCTCCTCATGTTGTTGCCCATGAACAGATTTTTGTGAAACAGATAAATGATACTTTGAACTAGAAGTCAAGCCTCCCATTGTTTCTGACATGCTATTTTTTGTACCTGAAGGTGATTGTTCACTTAATTCAGGTGTATCATTTCCTGGAGAAGAATGTTCACTTGAATGTTCCGTTGACAGAGATGAATATTCACTAGATTCAGGAGTTACATTTTCTTTTCCCACAGAAGAATGTGCATCACTGTCTTGACTTAAATTATTCTTATTAAATAACCCTTCATCTTCTTTTGATTTGTGGTAAACAGACAAATCCCTATCATTTGACAGATTATTTTTTCCTGAAGTTAAACTTTTTCTTTTACTTTTATTCAATGTCTTCTCAGGTGAAACTACCTGGGAAATCTGGCTTTTTTCTGTAAGAACTGACAAAGTTTGACTCTGGAGCCCAGTCTTAGTTGGACTGTCATCTGGTACCTGTGGCAGAAAGTCAGCTATTCTTGAATCTTCCTTGGCACAGTAAGTATTATCCTTACTACTACCCTCACTTGAGTTGTAATCAGATTGTAGAGTTGAACCTGTAATAAATGTCAAGTCAAACGTTTCAAACTTTTGGAATATGATGGTAGTTAGTTACAGATACTATTAAAAGAATGAACCAAAAAAAGGAATATATATTGTAAGTATGTATGAAGATGAGATGTTTTCAGTACAGTATCATACAGTTCGGATACTTTATCTTTATTCAGGAAATTTTGTTTAAGTCACGTTCAGATGGAAATACATGTATCAAAATATGAACTTGAGTCCTAAGTACGGAACCTGATGTTCAGTGGTTGCTGATTATTAATGTGGTTCATTAGTGTTTCTTGTTTTTTATATAGATTAGATCGTTGGTTTTACCGTTTGAATGGTTTTACACTAGTCATTTTTGGGGACCTTTAAAGCTTGCTGTTCCCTGTGAGTCAAGTCCCGCGTTGAAGACTGTTCTTTGACCTATAATTATGATAATGGTTAACTTTTACAAATTGTGACTTGGATGGAGAGTTGTTCATAGGCACTCATACCACATCACTTTATAGCTATTGAGTTATTTAGTTAATAATGGTAGTTATGACACATTTATTTTAATGGACCTGAAAATGTTATTTTATAAACATATTTTCTGAGACTAGTATACCTTATCATGATTTAAAATAATAACCTTACCTTCTGATTCTGTTGTTTCTGGATGTCTGCAATGTTTAAAATCAGTATTAAATTCAGTAACATTGTAAAAGATATAAATCATTCAATGACAATTATTTATATCTTTAAGTATTTATATCAAATATTTGTGACCATAATATAATAACTAGAGGCTCTCAAGAGCCTGTATCGCTCACCTGATTCTACTTGGGTTTTTGAAATCATATAAAAAAGTATAAAATTTGGCTAAAAGTGACAACACAACCTCATTTATAAGGAAAGGAACATGTTTAATTTCATTCAAAAGTCCCCCCACTGGCGGCCATCTTGGATGACAGATCGGCTACAAAGTAACAACACTTGGTCAGCACCTCATAAGGAACATTCATGCCATGTTTGGTTATATTTCATTCAGTGGTTCTCTTAAAGAAGTCATTTGTATGCATTTCCCATAGGGTCCTATGTTAAACTAAGTCCCCTGCTGGCGGCCATCTTGGATGATGGATCGGCTACAAAGTAACAACACTTGGTAAGCACCTCATAAGGAACATTCATGCCATGTTTGGTTTTATTTCATTCAGTGGTTCTCTAAAAGAAGTCATTTGTATGCATTTCCCATAGGGTCCTATGTTAAACTAAGTCCCCCGCTGGCGGCAATTCTGGATAATGGATCCGCTACAAAGTAACAACACTTGGTCAGCACCACATTAGGAAGATTCATGCCATGTTTGATTTCATTCCATTCAGTGGTTCTCTAAAAGAAGTCATTTGTTTGCATTTCCCATAGGGTCCTATGTTAAACTAAGTCCCAAGCTGGCGGCCATCTTGGATGATGGATCAGCTACAAAGTAACAACACTTGGTCAGCACCACATAAGGAACATGCATGCCATGTTTGGTTTCATTCCATTCAGTGGTTCACTAGAAGAAGTCATTTGTATGCATTTCCGATAGGGTCCTATGTTAAACTTAGTCCCCCGCTGGCGGCCATCTTGGATGATGGATCAGCTACAAAGTAACAACACTTGGTCAGCACCACATAAGGAACATGCATGCCATGTTTGGTTTCATTCCATTCAGTGGTTCTCTAGAAGAAGTCATTTGTATGCATTTCCCATAGGGTCCTATGTTAAACTAAGTCCCCTGCTGGCGGCCATCTTGGATGATGGATCGGCTACAAAGTAACAACACTTGGTCAGCACCCATGAAGGAACATTCATAATATGTTTGGTTTTATTCCATTCAGTGGTTCTCTAAAAGAAGTCATTTGTATACATTTCCCATAGGGTCCTATGTTAAACTAAGTCCCCGGCTGGCGGCCATCTTGGATGATGGATCAGCAACAAAGTAACAACACATGGTCAGCACCCCATAAGGAACATTCATGCTATGTTAGGTTTCATTCCATTCAGTGGTTCTCTAAAAGAAGTCATTTGTATGCATTTCCCATAGGGTCCTATGTTAAACTAAGTCCCCTGCTGGCGGCCATCTTTGATAATGGATCGGCTACAAAGTAACAACACTTTGTCAGCACCACATAAGAAACATTCATGCCATGTTTGGTTTCATTCCATTCAGTGGTTCACTAGAAGAAGTCATTTGTATGCATTTCCCATAGCCTCCTATGTTAAACTAAGTACCCCGCTGGCGGCCATCTTGGATGATGGATCGGCTACAAAGTAACAACACTTGGTCAGCACCCCATAAGGAACATTCATGCTATGTTTGGTTTTATTCCATTCAGTGGTTCTCTAAAAGAAGTCGTTTGTATGCATTTCCCATAGGGTCCTATGTTAAACTAAGTCCCCAGCTGGCGGCCATCTTTGATGATGGATCGGCAACAAAGTAACAACACTTGGTCAGCACCTCATAAGGAACATTCATGCCATGTTTGGTTTCATTCCATTCAGTGGTTCTCTAAAAAGAAGTCATTTGTATGCATTTCCCATAGCCTCCTATGTTAAACTAAGTCCCCCGCTGGCGGCCATCTTGGATGATGGATCGGCTACAAAGTAACAACACTTGGTCAGCACCTCATAAGGAACATTCATGCCATGTTTGGTTCCATTCCATTCAGTGGTTCTCTAGAAGAAGTTCAAAATGTAAATTGTTAACGACGACGACGACGACGGACGACGACGACGGACGACGGACGCCAAGTGATGAGAAAAGCTCACTTGGCCCTTCGGGCCAGGTGAGCTAAAAATAGCTGAAAGCAGTGTTCTCCCCAGATATTTCACTTAGCATCCTGGTAAACAGGGGAAATTGAAATACCATCTTGTTTAAAAAAAATATAGCATCACATCCATAACATAATCTATAAGAAAACCACTTCAGATAGCATCATATTTAAGATTATAGTTTTTAAAATTTGGTAAACTTGTACTGATTTGAATAAAAAAATTCAATGATTTTGTAATTCTATACATAAATCCTGCTTTTCATCCTTGTGCCATGAAATTAAGATGGTTTGATCAATGTAACCAAAGCATTAATAAACTTACATATTTGATTCAGAGTCCTGGGTATGCTTTAAATCCTGGAAAATAAATTTCTATGATAGCTTAGTTGTTACTGCATCAGCTAAATCTATATTGATAGACGTACAAGATGTTAGAATGATCATTTTTAAATAGAGGGCTTTATAATTATATGGTAAGTGCTGATGTTGATCTTTGACTAAACCATCTGATATTATTTTAAATTATTCACACTAGGAACAGAAGTGGCCATTGTAATTTTCAATTAGCATAATGTTTTCAGTGTAAACTTGACAAGGAAAAAAAGTGTGAAGTACAAAAAATATCATTTCAAAAATTTAAAAAACGCTTTTAAAGTCAAGAGAGCTTATATTTTTCACAATATTTCATGATTTTGGTCTGCTGTCAATCCTGATATAAAATATGTATTATAATTGAATCAAATCTTTGAAGAAAAAGGTTTTAATCATATTTAGATTTGTAAAAAAAAGAAAATTGGAGTGATCTTAAATGATTTAAACATATAGTATCAAATAGACATAGGAATATGTGGTATGAGTGCCAATGTGACAACTCTCTATCCAAGTCATAAAAGTAAACCATTATAGATAAAGGTACGGTCTTCAACAAGGAAATCCATATTCAAAGTACAATGCTACCTACCTTGGAAGGGACAATGGGTGTTTCTATTGTTTTATCATTTATTCTGGATAACATCAAACTATCTGCCTCTGTAAATAAAAAAAACAAATGATCACCAACTCACCATACAAAAAACAACTACAAATAAGACTTATACCATAAAATCTTTTTCTTGATTCCACTTGGTCGTTTGTTCATTATATGCTTAAATATTGTTGACCTTATTTATGGTGTACAAAATATTAACATACATTTAGTTTTACAAAACATACATGATTGTGCTATCTATATCAGTGGTCTAGTGGTAAAGTATAATAGACTTGAGTGAAGAAGGTTATACAAACCAAGAACTATTATACAAATTTTCTGCCTGGCATATGCCGTTTGTTAGCAGAATGACAGGTTTTTTTTAGGAAATCAGAAATCTGTTGAAGTAAGATGGCAAATCTTTTAGCAGACTGTTGATCTAGTATCGATAGTTTGAAAGCTAACTGGGTGTGCCAATCAGTCTTGAACAAAGATGAGTGTATATAAACATGTTATTCTCGTGGCTATTCTCATGATTATATAATATATATATATATATGTAATACTTGTAACAGGATGTTAAACAGCAATCAATCAATTAATCATCATAACTTGTACTTCACACTAATTTGTACATTTATTTATACACCTCTTATTTTACTTTGTGCAGAGGTACATTTAGGGGAGTGAACCCCTCATGAAGCTACACACATCGTTTATGCATAGACTTTTTACAAGTCCCACTCCAAAATTGTATTTTTGACATGACTATATAAAATGTTGTGACTTACCAGATTCTGACCAGTAATCATCAAACTCCTCAAACCCATCAGGTCTCTTACGAATAACTTTTCCTGCTTTTATATCTTTACCTGTCCTCCTACATTGAAAAATGATGTCTTTTTAATTAATTATGACATGTTATCTGTGCAATTGTTAATAAACTCATTATAATTACCAGGATTGAAATTGGTATTTACGCCAGATGCACATTTTGTCTACAGAAGACTCATCAGTAAGGCTTGAATCAAAAAAAGTTAAAAAGGCCAAATAAGTACAAAGTTGAGATCATTGATACACTATCACAGGAATTAACAAAATGAGTTATCAACTCTACTGCGATTTATGTAACCTAATAAATTTGCAAACTTGTAAGGAAACAAAAAATAAATAAAATTCATATAAGCTCTATAATGTATATCTTGCAAGAAAGTCACATTGCGTATTTATTTTTCGTGTAAAAAAAATTTAACATACATTAAACAAAATCTGAACATACCTTCCATAGTTTTTATTATGCAACCATCCGACTGGATTATAGCTGCTGTTGGATACCTGAAGATAATCAAAGACTTAGATTTTAGGTCCGTCTAAATAGTGGAGTATTGTACATGTCTGAGCAGAATAAAACTAGAGTACATTTTATCAAACTAATGTTAGCACTACAATTAAATGTTTCTATATTGTAACTGTTGAAATCTATGTAGATCTATGTATCAATGGGTCTAACAGGGCCATTCTAACTGTTTTTTGAGTTACCTTAGAATTGACGGAGGAGCCGACAGATCTGTAAGATGAAGTGTTTCTATTTCTAGTAGACATGTGACTGTTAGGAACAGGCTGACTTTGGACAATTCTATCATCCTCCACAACTTTGGCATTTTTGGGCTCTATAGAGGATTTGTACAATTCTGATGTTACCTTGAGATATAATAAAAAAATACTTTGCATAGAACATATTTTAAAACCTGTTTATAATGTATTCTAAAATATCAACTCCTTACCTAATTAAAAGTTAGAATGAAAGTGAAATAAATTAGTGGAGATTCAAATACAGAAAAAGAGAGTTGATAGATAAATATTTGTTATATATGTGAAAATGGACAAATATTGAAAGCATTCTTTATATAATATATTTCTTACATAATATCTTTCAAACCCATGGATGTTTATAGGACAAAACAATACTTGCTAATAACTTTTTTAGGTAGACAAAATAATCTTTTAGTGACTGATTTTTAAACTGCATTCATAACATTAAAGTGTTTACTTGCAGATAGTTGGATGTTCTGTTTCAATTGAATTGATTTTTTTGGGGTTTTTTTTGCACACATAATTTATGTATTTTCTAAACTATTGGAATCCATTTCCAATGACAATGAAATATGTGTTGTCTCTATCAAAGGTATTATAATTCTTTACATTTTGTCCATTCAATGCCATAGAACAAATCAAACTTACTTACTCTTTTCAAAGCAATAAAGTAATAAAGTTGTTGCTGAGCAAGTTTTTGCATATATAGTGTTGGACAAAGTCCATATCTCTTAGTATCCACTATTTTGTTATTAAAGAAAGTGAATAGACAATATGTTATGGGTTTCTCTCATTGTTGAAGACCAAATAGTTGCCTATAACTGCTGACATCCACTTCATTTGAACATTGGTGGATAGTTATCCCATTGGCAATCATTATCATACCACATCTCCTCATTTCTATATAATACACACTGTAGTATTTTTGTATTTGTTTATGCAATCTGAATTAAAAGACTTTTACCTCAGGAGTATCACATGCACTATTCCTGGATATCATCAAACTGTCAGCATCTACACAAATATATAATAAACTGTTAGCATTATATCAACAAATTAAAGTTAAAAGAGATATTTTTAAATCTTCAGAATATTACTTTCTTTAAAGGAAATATAACAAGTGAAACTGTGAGCTACTGCTCACTGATGATACCCCCGCCGCAAGTGGATAATATTAATAATGTAAAAATATGCAAGAGTTTGGTAAACAGGAAGTTGTCGAGTGATGAATCTGAAAACGCATCACACAGTATAGCTGACTTATATGAACCCTGAAACCAAATTTCAGAAATCCTTGAATTGTAGTTCCTGAGAAAAATGTGATGAAAATTTTCAACTTGGCTATCATGTGTAAAATCATACAAGTGTCGGTAAACAGGAAGTTGTCGAGTGATGAATCTGAAAATGCATCTCACAGTATAGCGAACATATATAAACCCTGAAAACAAATTTCAGAAATCCTTGAATTGTAGTTCCTGAGAAAAATGTGACGTAAAATGTTCATAGGAAGGATGGACTGATGGATGGATGGATGGACAGACAGAGGTAAATCAGTATACCCCCCTTTTTTAAAGCGAGGGTATAAAAGCATTACCAAGGAGCTATATGTTGTAGACCTGGAGATATGAAGGTAGTCTAACTAGTTGAGTTAGGGAAGATCTTCTTTGGCTCAATTGGTTAGAGCGCTGCCTTTAGATCCTGAGATTGCAGGTTGAATCCTGCTGGTACCATCCACAGATTTTCATAACAATGGCGCTGTGAGCATCTGCTACTGGTACAACAATTGTAAATAGATGATTGCCTGGCAGTGAGATGTTAGATTGGTCATGAGGTTTGGCCAGCAGGTCACAAGTTGTGGACAGTTGTCTCATTTGCAATCATACCACATCTTTTTTTTTATAACTAGTTGAGTTAGGGAAGATCTTCTTTGGTTTAGCTGGTTAGAGCGCTGCCTTTAGATCCTGAGATAATCGATTGCGTGTTCGAATCCTGCTGGTACCATCCATAGATTTTCACAACATATATTTCCTTGTAAAACCTTTACTAACAAATTCACTTAATGGTGGTTTTTGATGGTCTTTTAGAGAAATGTACACAAAAGTATATCAATAATGTTTATCTGTCTCTGTATATAACTGATAAAAGCTATGATATTAGTACTACATACGGATAGGCCAGTTATTCACGGATCACCTGTGTCATCATAAATCATACTTTTTTTTATTGGATGTGGTATGGATTTTCCTCATGGTTGAAGGCATTACGGTTGCCTATAATTGCCTGTATTCACTTCATTTGAACTTTGGTGGTTGGTGTCTTTATGGCAATCATACCACACACCCTTGTTTTTATATTTTGCTTCCATAGTAAGACTTAATCACAGGGGATCAAACTTTTATGCAGTGTAAGCTTACACTTTTCTAACAGAGTTATGGAATACCAAAGGCAAACTGAAGTAGCTTACTGCGAGCAGCTATAAATGTACTAAAATAACAGTAGAATCTCTATGTGTATAAGATTACCTGATTCAGACCAATAATCTTCAAACACTTCAAATCCATCAGGTCGCTTCCGAATATTCTTCCCTGCTTTAATATCTAAACCTGTCCTCCTGTAGCACAATAACCATTAATTTTATTCATGCTCATGAAATAAAAAAATTATATGCATCTTCACATGTAAATTTTTAATTTTTGATGATGTTTTACTAATTTTTTTCAGATCCAAGCCCCTCCAACCTACCATTGAATCTTCCACCATAAACATACAATGCAACCATGAAAATAACATCACCTCCCAATTAAACAATTCAAGAGACCTGTATACAGTATAAAAATGCAATCATACCCACCCATAAGGCCATATTAGTAAATTCATCAAGTTGTCTTCCCTGGGTCCCATGTATGTTTTATCAGCTCCCATCATTTTTGCTATTTCATTTTACTATATATTCTACAACTACTGCTAGGGGATGTTTAATGATCTTGTCTACCCATGAGTGTCTTGCAAGGTAGGTTTTATCCTCTATAGTTTCCAGAAAAAATACCATAAAATAAGTAAATATTGTGATTCAAGGGCAATAACAATAATGAGGAGTGGACTGATGAGGTAAAAACCTAAATTGATAAAAATTCCCATTGTCCGATATATATATTCACAATCAATTCTGCACATGGTTAGTATTCATCCTCTTGAAATAAACAGGAAGTTTCTTTATTTTTGAAGACCATAAGCCTGCTGCCCAAGACAGGATTTTCTTGTGTTACATTGTACATATTACCCATTTAATACAAATACTACTACTTTTAACCATTATATTCTTTACCTTCCATAATTTTTATTGTGCAACCATCCCACAGGGTTATAACTACTGGTACTGCTAGAAACCTGAAATCAAATGAAATGTGTTTAAAGTCATATGAAATAAGTTTCTTGTATTATAATGTAAAGGAAATTATTGAAATAATGCATGCATACAATCTAAATTAATTCGTCTTTGCATGTTTTTAAAAAAAATTACAAACTTATAATGTACAATCAGCACAAAATATTTCATTTAGCGATTCTTGATAACTAACTAATTAGCTTTCTAATAAGATGCCAGTGCATAACCAGATTGTGAACTATCTAAAAACTATCTCAGAATCATGGAGCACATGAATAAGAAGTATTTGATAGAGCAATGATATTTTTCAAATGTCCAATGTGTTTAAATTTGTTAATTGAACTTTGATGTAGCAGTTGTTAAATTATTTGGTGAATCAATTTACATTATTTTTAATCCAGTGCATGTTTGTTTACATTCTTTTAATCAAGTTATTTTCCCTCATGCTAGCTCTGTGCAGTTCTAACAATTATTCTTGTGGTTGTGGTCACAGCATAAGAAAAACCTGTCTGCGAATAAGAGGGAATACAATAATTCAATAGCAGTACATTGTTAAAGCTTTTGATAAGATAAACGATTATCTTTTACACACTACCACTGATCAGGTCTGTAATTAACAAACTAAGTGTTTCTTTTTGTTGAAGCCATGTTACTACAAGGGATAAACTCATTTTGTGCTTTTAGTTACCTTAGAATTGACAGAGGAGACACCAGATATGTATGAGGAAGTGTTCCTATTTCTAGTAAACATGCAACTGATAGGGGCAGGCTTTGTATTTTTAGTTACCTTAGAATTGACAGAGGAGACACCAGATCTGTATGAGGAAGTGTTCCTATTTCTAGTTGACATGCGACTGATAGGGGCAGGCTGACTTTGGACAATTCTGTCATCTTCAACATCTTTAGTCAACTTGTGACACTCTATAGATGATCTGTGTAAACTCAAGCTGGACTCAACATCTACATGTAAATAGATTAAGTTTTTGTTATCTTAATTCATGATCAAATTCTTTTTGACAAAGAACTTTCCTACTGTACCTTTATGTTCAACAATATAAAGAAACACAATGTCAGTGTTATTCAAATCTAGATTTTCCTACCAATTTACTGTCCAACTTTATGCAGGCAATTAAAAAGTCAATACTAGGGACATGTAACCCAGGGCTTCCAAAACGGTCATATATTCCGGTCATTTAATTAATGTCCGGTAAAAGTCTGGCTGGGCAAAGCATGAAACGGTCCTATACATTTTAATTTTCAAGGCTTTTTCGGTCATTTTAACATAAGTCACGATCTTTTTGAACCTTTTGCCTTTAACATCTACACATTTCCGGTCATAAAAGTGACATGATGATTAATTACTATCAAAACAACCCCTACTTCAATACTTTCTAATTTTAATCAAGGCTAATTAGTTGTTGGACAGGTGATATCTACCTGTTCAGTTGACAGGTAAACTGTGTTCAGTACCGGACATCGTGTAAATTGATCGGTCTTTTCGCAATTATTTTCTTACTATGTAATTTCAGCGGTTTGTAGCTCATTGATTTAGTCCAAAAGATTAAAATTATAAGAAATTAGTTTATCTACATGATTTGATAAAAAATATTTAAAGGTTTAAATGAAAAATCGTCAGAACTACGACGAATGAACTAGAACATGTGTGCGCATGTGCAAAGGTGGGACATTTAATTATGCATCCTTTATTTTTTCAAAATGCTAAAATTATCATTGATACCTGTATCTTAACGTTCATTTCAAGCATTTTGTTGAAGAAATAACGTGGAAAGAGCTTCTTCACTCAGTCATGCTTTGCAAACGTACACAGATTTTACGTATCTGTTTACGGTCCATGTTTTACCATTGTCAAGTCAACATCCGGTTTTAGAAAAACGTGATTTTCAAAACGAAAATGAAGTTTTTGACATGTCATTTTGCACAAATAAAGAGTCTATGGCAGATATGAGCACGCTGATGTGCACACTTTGAATGGTGCACTGCCAATTTAACAGTTAACATCCAAACATCCAAAACAAAGTAAAGTTTAAAATCGTTTTTTAATCTAATGTCATTATCATTGGAATGGCCATCTGATTACCATAATTGCCTTTTGTGACTTAGTCTTAAGGTATTAAAATCGGAATCAGATATAAAATGTCCGGCTGGCTCAAATGTTTTTTGGAAGCCCTGATGTAACCTGAGCAATATTTTAAATTTCTTTATTTTTTAATAAAGCATAAAAGTTTCCTAGCAAAACACACTGTCATACTTTGTTAAATAAGTAACTACTGTAAAGTTAATATATGAATTAACACTACATTTTTTATGGTAAGCATATCTACCATAGGTCTGTAACTGTTTCTACCAACCTGATTCAGAAAAATAATCATCTATTTTTTCGAATCCATCTTTATCTCTGTTGATTACTTTACCAGATTTTAGAACTGGTCTTCCAGATCTCCTGTAAAGTAAATAATTGTAAAATAATAGTTATTAAAACCAGGTCTAATTATAATTTGCTAGAAGCAAACCCATCTCTCTGAATTTTGAGGAATAATTTGAACAACTCTTTCAGCTATGTATGTCATGAAGGTTACCTATCCAGCATACATTTTTCAGTGCCATTCCATATTTCCTTTATCCTGAATGATGCACTTTGAAGAACCTTCCTATTAGATATATTTCTAAATTTCTAATTTATTCTCATCATGAAAAGTAGTGCCCCTGGAATTTTAAAGCAAACAACACTTAATCTATACATGCTATAAAGTAAGATATTCTTGATTTTTTTTTTATAAAGGTCAAACTTAAATATGTTGAAACTCTTAACTTGTCTGGGGTCAAGTTTTTTGTCATACCAGTAAAGAACATGGTACAAGTTGGGGAAACATTCTTTATTCTGTAAGACTATAATAATGTTCATATGTGAATCAAGCTCACTGAGACCTGATCTCAGTATCTCTGTAACATGTTCATGCAATGAAAGTTTTTATTTATAATATTCATCAGATCACAAACAATGATATAAACATAGTATCAAACTTACAAGCCTCTGTTCTTCCTCTTCAGTGGATTCACAAAGAAATCTTTCCCTGCCTTTAGAAAAGAAAATAGTTAAAATTAAAAAAAAACAATGGCTAAGGTATAATTTTTTAAATTTTTTTTTTACTATGAATACATGTATATTACTGGTGTACATAAATATTATTGTATATGCTGACATTATCAATAATTTATTTCCGTTATATATAAATATAAATATGCATTTCAAATGAATAATTAATTAGGAATCCTGAACCAATAGTACTAAATTATTAAGTGATTTATATAAAGAATATTATTCACCATAAAAACTATTTAATAATAAATATTCAATATGTGCTACACTTTTTAAATTTTTTAGAATGGTAAACATCTTGTTTTAATGAATAAATCAGTTTTATTATCTTAAAAATCAGGGCAAAATGATTAAATTCATTGGGAAAATTGTCATTGTGTGAATAAGAATCAGGGCTAAAAAATGTTACTCAAAATTGGAGCATTTCCATCAGTGAACTAATGTAACTAGAACAATAAAAAAAAACCTTCTAAATGCATTATTGACTCAATTTAATGGTTAATTTATAATTTTTATATGTACATGTACATATATGCATGTACTATTCTAAAATAATTAAAACATAAATCAAAATCTTTTTAATTAAACATTTTTTTTTTATCACCATCCATTAAGATAGCCGTGGTGTAGTGGTTAGTGCATCAGACTACTAACACAAAGATTCCTGGTTCATTTCCCGTTTGGGACGAAAATTTCAGGGACTGAATTTTTGGCTGTCCCTCTACACCATCTGCGAGTATGGTCTGGAGGAACAATTATAGTCTGTCGGAAGGGGACGATAAATGGCTGACCCGTGTTAAGAGAGAACAATTTCTCGTGCACGTTAAAGACACCCTTGTAGATTTCGAAAAAGAACAGGCTAATGCCGCTACAAAGCAGCACTTGCACCCGCAAAGTTGAAAGGGATTAATGTAAGTTGCAAAACTTATTTCCCAATCCACTATAAATAAATATGTTTAAACTAAACTAAACTACAGAGTCAAAGTTCAATTAAAGTGAATCTTTTGCTGTTTACTGTGCACTCTGGAAGGAGTTTAGAGAATAGGGAGAACTGTACTGGCCCAAAATTGAAGACCAGAGAAAATCAGGTCATTAAATTATAAAATAGAGAATAATAGGGTGAAAAAATTATAGAGAATAGAGAAAAATGACATGATTAGTTTTGAATATAGAAATGAAGAACACATCCCCCTTTTTCCAGACCCTGTGATGTCCCTTTTTGCAGCGTTGATACATTTGTGTGACACACAGTTCATAATTCTATTATCAAAGATAACGCTGTCATAAATTAAGCTTACATGTTCGTTGTTATTCTGACTGAATTTTTGGCTGTCCCTCTACACCATCTGCGAGTATGGTCTGGAGGAACAATTATAGTCTGTCGGAAGGGGACGATAAATGGCTGACCCGTGTTAAGAGAGAACAATTTCTCGTGCACGTTAAAGACACCCTTGTAGATTTTGAAAAAGAACAGGCTAATGCCGCTACAAAGCAGCACTTGCACCCGCAAAGTTGAAAGGGATTAATGTAAGTTGCAAAACTTATTTCCCAATCCACTATAAATAAATATGTTTAAACTAAACTAAACTACAGAGTCAAAGTTCAATTAAAGTGAATCTTTTGCTGTTTACTGTGCACTCTGGAAGGAGTTTAGAGAATAGGGAGAACTGTACTGGCCCAAAATTGAAGACCAGAGAAAATCAGGTCATTAAATTATAAAATAGAGAATAATAGGGTGAAAAAATTATAGAGAATAGAGACAAGAGTGCACACGCTGAAATGTCTCGCCTTCTATACTAATCATTGATATTATGTTGATAGTCTTAAGTATAAAGCTAAGCTTTATTACAACTGTCACATAAACTTTACATTAACCAAGATAACTAAACAAAGACCAATGAACCTTGAAAAAGAGGTCCAGGTCAGATGAACCATGCCAGGCAGACAGGTACAGCTAACAATGCTTCTATACAACATATATAGTTGACACATTACTTATAGTTTAAGAAAAATAGACCAAAAATCAAAAACTTAACACTGTGCAATGAACCGTGAAAATGAGGTCACGGTTAAATAAAACCTGCTCGACTGACATAAAGATCATAAAATATTTCCATACACCAAATATAGTTGACCTATGGCATATAACATTAGATAAAAAGACCAAAACTCAAAAACTTAACTTTGACCACTGAACCATGAAAATGAGGTCAAGGTCACATGACATCTGCCCGCTAGACATGTACACTTAACAATCATTCCATACAACAAATATAGTAGACCTATTGCATATGGTATGAGAAAAACAGACCAAAACACAAAAATTTAACTATAACCACTGAACCATGAAAATGAGGTCAAGGTCAGATGACACCTGCCAGTTGGACATGTACACCTTACAGTCCTTCCATACACCGAATATACTAGCCCTATTGCTTATAGTATCTGAGATATGGACTTGACCACCAAAACTTAACCTTGTTCACTGATCCATGAAATGAGGTTGAGGTCAAGTGAAAACTGTCTGACGGGCATGAGGACCTTGCAAGGTACGCACACATCAAATATAGTTATCCTATTACTTATAATAAGAGAGAATTCAACATTACAAAAAATTTGAACTTTTTTTTCAAGTGGTCACTGAACCATGAAAATGAGGTCAAGGACATTTGACATGTGACTGACGGAAACTTCTTAACATGAAGCATCTATATACAAAGTATGAAGCATCCAGGTCTTCCACCTTCTAAAATATAAAGCTTTTAAGAAGTGAGCTAACGCCGCCGCCGTAGCCGCCGCCACCGCCGGATCACTATCCCTATGTTGAGCTTTCTGCAACAAAAGTTGCAGGCTCGACAAAAAATGACATGATTAGTTTTGAATATAGAAATGAAGAACACATCCCCCTTTTTCCAGACCCTGTGATGTCCCTTTTTAGCAGCGTTGACACATTCGTGTGACTCACAGTTCATAACTCTATTATCAAAGATAACGCTGTCATAAATTAAGCTTACATGTTCGTTGTTATTCTGTGGTTAACATGATGAAATGTCCAATTTCATTATTTATTTATGTATTTCACTGTCCCGAGTGTTCTTGCATTTATTTGTAATTAGTAATGTATTCCTATCATGTAATGTTGTCCATAATACCAGTGATTTTAACATTGCCATTATTAAAGCGTGATGTTTGACTAGCCATAAAACCAGGTTCAACCAAACATGTTTTCTTAAAAAGTCCTGTACCAAGTCAGGAATATGGCAGTTGTTATCAATTTCTTTCTAGTCATAGGACAAAAGTGAGTTTTCACTCCAAAAATGTCCAATCATTTCAACTAAAACAATATTTTTTCAAAAAATTATTACCATATAACTTTACAAGTGTTTTTTTTTTATAAAATAGATACCATTAGATGTAGAATTGTGAGAAGTTTTATTGTTTATTTGGACATAACTTTTGTGAGGTTCTTTTTTATTATCTGATGGGTTAAACACATATACGGTATACAAGTACTGTTGCCTTCATTTCAAAATTTGACTGGAATATATTTTATCAAATAAAATAAACAGATGTTTAGCTCACGTATGAAGTAAAACTCTACTAGAAGTTAGAACAATCATTTCCGTTTTCTTGTTTGTGTGACACCGCATTGTTAAGGTTGTAGATCTAATTACCATGATTTTATAAGCTCTTTACAGTTTACGATTATTTTCCCCATTTTCAAATTTCCGCCATTCTCAGAAAATTCGAAATACCGGACTCGCTAACCGAATAGTAGAGAAAATCCGGATTTTTTTGTTTTTGTTTTTCTCGTCTTAATCAATCAAACGTTTTTGTTTCCCGTATTTCATGAATAAAAATATTTGTTATCGTCAACGCTGATGCTAGATATTTTTGCAGGGCGGTATCTTCAAATAAGAATAAACACAGGAGTTTTCATGCAATTCAGTTGAAATGTAAAGAATGAGACCGATTTGATACAACATATACTAAGTCTAAGTGTAAGTCTATATTCTATATGCCCTCTGACTGCCTAAGAGGGGGCCTGCTCCAGTGACGCTTCAGTGAATTCCTATACGACATTACGACAAAGATTGAAGATTCCTATATAAGCAATTTTTTCCCTGCCCCTCCCTAAATCCACCTTTGTCAGTGCACCTATAAAGTCAAAACCTATCGTATTACATTAAATTACATAATCATGTACTTGAATCTGTCAAAGACTTTAAGTACCTACAATTGTAGGAGATATAAATACACCTTATCGCTATTTAGTCCAATCCGGGAAAAACAGTCATTTATACAACTCTCCTGGGTCAGGCTGCCGAAAATAGAGGTCATCAGTAGTGAGCTGAGGGAGAAAAACTTTAGAAAGCGTTCCGGCCCCAAGTCAATCTGGCCCAAAGTCGATCCGGCCAAAGTGGATCCGGCCCACGTCGATCCGGCCCCATAATAAAATATGAATAAACTATATTCACTATATGGAGGAATTTGTGAGAAATTTGAACAGTATATATAAACGAAATCATTAGTCTATCATTGGTTTGTTTATTCAACAATTGTCTGATGATTGTGAACTAAGGTAATGCCACTCGTAATCACTTAATTCAATCAAATCCTGATTAATTAAAGTTACGTAATCAACAAGGTCTTTATAATTCGATCTTTTGTTTGGTGTATATAATAATAATTAATTGTAGTTTTATTTAAGGTAACATCAGAGGCATCTATATAACACTTTTTTATTTGTAATATCGAATATTATATAGTCAATATATTTTAAGTTTGTATGTATCAGCTTGGGGATCGGCTTGTACTGTGTCTGTTGTGTATGTAACTATTTGTTATTACACAAGACGAAAGACTTGTTAGGATCACAGTCAATTGAAAGAAAATGATAATTACTGCTGATTAATGTTGATGTCTGAATTCTTTTTATATACGTTTTAATATAATTATACCCAATAATCTTGAAAAAAATCTTGTAGACCTTTTACATCATAATAAAAATCATAAACATTTATGAATTACAATTAATATATATCTTTATTTTTATTCCGTATCCTTATAAATATTTTTTTTTTGGGGCCGGATCGACTATGAATATGGGCTGGATCGACGTGGGACAGATCGACTTGGGCCGGATCGACCCAAAAGCGAAAGCGATCATCAAGAAATTTTGATAGAGTATGATCCACTTTATCTCATAGTGACCAATGAAATCCGGCATTTTAACTTTTATTTTCAAATGAATGTCAACTTAGTAGAAGAATGGAGTATGTTGTTGAAGATTTACAATGACCGACGAATATCATGAAATTGATTCCATTTAATTTATCTTGACCATGCATTTTTATTTCCAGAAGATATTAAAATGAGTGGTAGACAGTTTGTAGAAACACTGAAACAGTTAGGATACCCTAAAGCTCATTCTCTAGATCCAAGTGGATTAGAATGGATGTTTGAATGTGAAGAACTGGTTCCATTCCTTGACTGGTTCTGTACTAATGTCAATTCCGCTAATGTATTAGATGCTAAGGAACTTGAGGAGTAAGTATTGACCAGTGTTAAGAAGTAAAAATTATGGTACTCTGGGCCCGGTTGTTCAAAAGGCTGGATAAAGTTATCCACTGGATAAGCTTGTCCGTTGGATAAATGTTTATCCAGTGGATTGCTATCCAGAGGTTAAATTGTGTTGTTCAAAAACTGGTTAAGGATTGTCCAGCTATCCACTGGACAAAATGCTATCCAGAGGACAACTCCCATAACCAGAGAACTCTTAGTGATATTATTCAAGCTCTGTTTCCGAAAGTACATCAAGATTCGCGAAAAGTCAGAAAATGGCATTTTCCATACATGTACCTTTTTTAGTATATTAAACTATGAACGGCCCACAATGATATATACCAGAAATTCATTGAATATATATGTTGATGCAGTTCAAATATTTAAGTGTGACATAGGTACGCTCAAGGTCAAACATTTATAAAACAGTTAAAAAAAATCGCTTCTCTTAGTTTTCATTAAATCACCGAAATTTTAAACGAACTGCAGACCAGAGAGGATTTCCGGTATTCACTGGGATCCGACGACAGATTTATCTTCATGCTAGATAATGGCTAGTTTCCTTAGGACTAAAATTAAACATATTTGAGACAGGAAAACAGGATATTCCAATATCTAATATTCATGGATATAAAGTGACATTTTAGCAGACCGTCGAATGTTAACCAAAATGAGAAGGAGCTGTGATAAACTTCAAAGACATTTAGGAATGTGAATGAAGTTTTTTGATAGGTTGTTCATACTAAAACAATTCCTTTTTTTATACAAAATTTCAATATTAAGAACCCTATGACACAGACGTAAATCATGTCAAAGCATGAACATGTCTTTTGTAGCGTGAACACTGCAAAACTTTGTTTAGAATGTAATCTCTGAGGAATGGTGGTTTCTTAACAGGAACACATTTTGCATAAATATCCTTTAATCTTAGTACATCTTTACCTTGAAAAACATGTATTTTGTTTAATAAATGATGAGGTCGTCGCCCTGGAATGTACAAACTAGGCGATTCATCCCGGATTCATCTTCATTGACGCTTTTATGAAAGGTGCTTTCTTTCACGTCCGCATTTCTATCAAGTATGGCATGCCAAATTAACATTTATGGAAACGATTATCATTGATGGCGAAACTGATTTACAAAACTGTATATTAATGAGGGCCTGGACAGGGTATTGGGAGCATGGGAGAGAGGGGCAGGAGAAGGGAGAGAAGGGGCAGGAGAAAGGAGAAAAGGGGTAAAAAAGGAGACAAAAATGTATATTAAAATTATTAAAATTTAGCAAGAAAACAATTATCTAATAAATGAGTTAATCAAAAGATTAAAAAAAAGTGCTAATAAAAAGTAAAAAAACAAACAACAAAAAAACGACCCCTAGGTAGTATTGAAACGGAAAGTCCTTAATCAAATGAATAACAACTGTTATATTCCGAATTGGTGCAGGCATTTCCTTATGTACAAAATGGTTGATTGGGCCTGGTTTTATGGCTAGTCAAACCTTTCACTTGTATGACAGTCGCAGAAAATTCCCCAAAATGGCATGCTAACGAAAAATATATTCCGAACCTCATCACTTATTTATTACGATCTCTTATATATGGAGAAAGACTAAAAACTAACAATTTCAAGGATTTTTTTGTGAGCCCGTGAATGTATAATGACACATGTCACCATCCTTGGTTTTTTTTTTAAGATAAATTGCTTCAAAGTTAACCGATATATATATAATTTGGCAGAAAAGGGATGACATTACTTAATAAAGAGAAACGTGCTTTTATCTGAGAGGTATTGAAAAAACATGTAATGGAATCTGAATGGTGTTTGTTCATTTGTTTTCATTTTCCATGTCTGGTTTCGTAAATTTCCTATGAATTTTACTGATTTAGTTTTATTTCCAACTAACAGGGTGCATATTTTGCTTCAAAAATGTTATTGAGTGAACAGTGATTTTCAAGTACAATTTAAATTGATTGATTTGAGGTTGCAAATGTCCAGTGGCAAATATTTCAGGCTTGTTCAGGACGATACAATACAATTTGAAACTGTTGTGTCTAAAAGACGAATTTCGTTACTAATAAAACATTCCGTCAGTTGTAAAAGTGAAAGATAAATGATACATGTTTTAATATAGTATATTATCTGTATGATGTAAACGTTTGGGTAGTGTGCATTATAGTTGCAGAAAAACCTTGCAAACTGTATTAAATATAAGTTCAACATTCTGTCATTCGTGAAAAAAAAATACAATAAAAAAATCTGAAAACATACATGCATCCTCTATAAGTAAAACACTCGGTACATTATAAAATGTCCATCTTGAAATTGTACACTGTAGAAGAAGGAAATCGGACTATATGCTCTGCGTGTCTTTATATATTTTTCAAAATACCAAATTTAGCAAACTGTCATTTAAAAAAAGTCTTGACTAATATGCGCACTTTTGGTATATATATTTTATCAAAGTTGACATAAAGAAAATGTAGCACTTCGAAATAAGTTTTATAAACCCAAAGCTACATCCTATATACCGATTACGTGAGGGACGGTTGGTCAAACGGACACGGGTTAAACAGTACGCTCGCGTCATTTTGTAGAGTGACCAACATATATAATAAGCGTTTATGGTTGAGTTCTATTTCACAAAGCATTTGGTGACAACATTTATTTTTTAATAAGCAGCTCATAGTGGAATATAGTTGGGAAATCTCAACTGTACATCATGTCCAACTCAACAACAAAACCCACCTATTACTGTACACCAGAGTGTAAATTAACTTGTACCAAAATGATATTAAAATGTAAGTGTTTTCAGTTTAATTTTGCATTTGAAAAAAAAACCCAAACAGGGCCGTAACTACATTAAGGAAAATGAGACAAATGCCTCATGTTAGAAATTAAAAAAGATTGTCTTAATATCAAATTGTTTTCACGGAAAGTGTCTAGCAAGGAGGAAGTTCTCTTCACTGTCTGGTGTTGTCCCTGCATGTTTTTCGTGATCCATGTTTCTATTTCACTTTTAGTTTTCAGAGTTGATGGTCTATTGTTTGCACTTCTGTGTCCCGGGTTTGCTTTTGTTCATTTATTGTCCTTCTTTATGACTACAGTCTGAGTGGTGATTTTCATTTGTAGACATGTGGTTTTGCAATGTTGCATGCCAACTGACGTCCGCATATGGTACGAGAAAAGATTTTAAAAATATACGATGCTACAAGTTACAGAAAAAAAATGGTCGTTTCTGCATGGAGAATTGAACTTGATAGCAAAGAAAACAAAACTGGATTTTTTTTGTAGATGAAACTAGATACTAAAATAGCTGCATGGTTTAAACTAAAGTAAGGTCGCCAATTTCCCGGTATCAAATGAATAAAAAAAAGAACTATCTTTAAAAAAGATATCCGACGTATTTAAATTTGAGAATATGTTTAAAACTATCATTTCGGTAACCTTCAGAAGCACAAATGGCTTTATGATGCAGGACCTCTTTAATAAAATCTCCATCTGAATGTAACAACAAGACATCTTTGACTATGATGCGTTTTTTTCCTTTAATATTAAATATTTATTTTATTTTCTTTGACGTGTGAATATCTGAAAAATAAACGAATGTGTTATTCTTTTGAATATGATTGAAGTCATTATAGTAGTGTTATTTAGGAGGAGATATGATTGATTGAATGTTGCCCAGTTTTCTGACCATCCAGTGACAAATACTGTATGCATGCATATTCAAAACGGAAAGTTATGTAGAGAATAATTTGCAAACAAGAAATACGAGGTAGCACGCATTGTCTTTGAAAAAGAACAACAGGAAGGCAGGTTACAATAACTTATCATAAGTCCAATAAATAAATTCAACACCATAACCGAAAATTACTCAAGATACATAATTTAGATCATAAAAGTGTTGGACAATTTTGTTGATCTTTATTATTGTTACTTACACTTACACGATTAAATAATTAAAATTATCACATGGTTTCTTCTTATGTCATATGAATTACAATGTATGTTATTATTCACAGTTCTGTAATTTATATTAAAAGATTGCCTGAAAATGTTAACTTGGCATGCCATACTGGATAGAAATGCGGACGTGAAAGAAAGCACTTTTCACAAAACCACAACAGTGCTAACGGAGATTAAAACATTCCGATGCGACGATTTTGTCAATTATGAAACAAAATGCGTATAGGCAGTGTTTGAGTATGAACCAGTTATTAGTCTATATTCATAATTATAATTGTGTTCTTAAAATTTTCTCTGAAGTTTGTCCCAGTTCAGTCTTATTTTGGGTCAAAATTCGACGGTCTGTTAAAATGTCATAAATACAGGAATATCCTGTTTTCCTGTCTCAAATATGCTTAATGTTCGTCCAAAAAAAATTAGCTATTATTTATGAGATAGGAAAAACAACTTGTATCATATTGTTCATCAACAGGTGCGTTGGCCGAGCATCTCTTACGTCAGAACTTTTTTGACGTCATGTAATAATCTAATTTAAAAGTAAAAGGCGTTCTTAAAATTTGTCCGAACAGATTTTTTTCTCTCACTTCAATATTACACAATAACAAGCAATGTAACTGTAAAAAACATCTAAGAAAATTTTTAATCTGTGTGGCAACTGGAACGGCATAATTTCTCTGTGTAGGTCTTTTCAAATCATCATAAAGCAAAATTGATTAAACTTCTATGCTAGCTTCAGAAAATCTTTACCTAGCCTGAAATTCTAGAGTATGGTTCACCGTGAAATTCACTATTTATGCGTGGTTTATTTGCCTACAACACATCATACAACACATGGGCAGCCATATTTAGCCTCTGGATAAGAACTTATCCGAACCCCCAGACACTGGACAAATTTTGTCCGTGGTTAAGCTATTTTATCCACTGGACAATTATTGAACAACCGGATTTGTCCAGTGGACAAAAGTTATCCAGTGGATACAGACTTTATCCTGTGGATAACTTTATCCAGCCTTTCGAACAACCGGGCCCTGGTATGATATTATGACAAAAATGGGATATCAGATGAAACTGATTTTGTTTTATGGCATCTCTGAAGTATCAACTTAGGAATCAAAACAACTTGTATGTATTGTTGATGACACCAGGTTTTATGTAACCTGTATGGAAAATCAGGCTGTGGACATATATTCTTTTCATACTTATAATCTGAAAATTTCAAACTCTTTAGCATATAGTTGTATAAGCACCATTATTTCTCTAAGGTGTGCAGTACATAACGATTCGTTTCCATTTATATGTACCAGTACACAAAGATCCAACTTAGTTATGTACCAGTACACAAAGATCCAACTTAGTTATGTACCAGAAACATTCATATTTGTACAGTCCTGCCTTCAGTCATTCACCATTGACGTTAAAAAACATTTGTGTGATCACTGTCTAAAAAGTTCTTTGTTTTAACTTTTAATCTCCACTTATCATTCATGGTACAACAGGTAAGGTTATTCTTGATGTTTTCACTGTTATTTTTTCAATTTTAGATATGAGACTTTGATAAAGAGTGGAGAGGCAGTGTTAGATGGCACACAACTTGATGAAGCTGTGAAGAATTTGATTTCAGCAGAGGAAGAAAATCTCTCTGTTGATGACCTGAAGTGAGATTCAATTTTATTTAATATGACACAAGAGCCTTTTATTCAGTGTGAAAATCTTTCCATCATGGATTACTGTTCTTTCACCAAAAGTCTTAAATACAATAACTTCCAATTTATAAGCATTAACACATGAGTTTCACAGATTATTGAAAATGTCAACAAATTTAAAACTACTTAAGAATTTCATTATGCATTTATGTTGTTTTTTGGTCACCTAAAAATGAAAAAAAATCCATTAAACAGTATCTGCATATTCAGACACTTACTGATATTAGAACAGAAAATAATTTTATTATTATTTTTGCAGGAAACAGAATGATCAGTTAAAGAGAGATATAGAATGCAGTCGGAAGAGGAAGCAGTCACTTATACAGAAAAGAAACAGACTGAGGTGAAATACAGTTCAAATACTGGTTATCATATTAAATATTAGATAGATATAATTATTAAAATTGAGAAAGGAAATGGTGAGTATGTCAAAGCGACAACCACCCGACCATAGAGCAAACAACAGCCGAAGGCAACCAATGGGTCTTCAATGTAGCGAGAATTCCCGCACCCGTAGGTGTCCTTCAGCTGGCCCCTAAAATATGCATAATAGTACAGTGATATTGTATATTTAAACAAGACTTTAAGTGTTTTTACACAGAAATAGATAACTGGTTTTCCTATTGACGGGTCATAAGGTTACTAGTTTATTCACACTTTAATCTCAGTCAGTTCAACACAAAAAGTTCAATGATGTATTTAGGAGTTTAGTATGATGACTTTTATCACTGAACTAGTACACATTTTTGTTAAAGGGCAAGCAGAAGCATGCCTTTGGGTGTGGGATTTTCCTGCTGTGTTGAAGACCCGTTGGTGACCCTTGGTTGGTCTCTGCTCTTTGGTCAGGTTGTTGTCTCATTCTCAATTTCATCTCATGACTAGTAATAAAATGTGAGAAACATTTAAATGACAACATTGAATTAATTGAAAATGGGAGGAACAATACTCAAAACATGCATTAATCATAACAATAAGTTTAGATTAAGTAAATTCTATAAAAAAAAAAGTAGAAAAGTTAAAAAAAAAAATAAAGTTATTCTCCAGGTATTTCAGTCATTGTGCTGCTGAAAGTCTTTAATAAATCTTACATGTTGGACATCAACACAATATATAATATTCTGTTGAAAAGTCAACATTGCACTAATTCTAATGCATTAAGACGGATGTGACAACATGATTGTAACGTTACAAGAATCTGTTTTAGGTCTAGACACAGAAGTACATAACAGGATTTTATGATTGATTTCTATCTCTAAATTTCATCTTATGATTGATTTATTTTATAGCTTACATCAAACAGGGTTAACACACCGTGTGTCCAAGTTAAAGACTGTAGAAGCAAAGACAAAGTCACAGTACAAGAAATTTCTAGAACAGACTCAAGCTGATAACACACAGGTGATTATTTGAAATCAACCTGATTGAATTACAGATCCGGTGTCCAATGTTTTGCTTACAAGATCTGACAATATTTTTTCTTTCTTGGTGACCTTTAATTGATTTATTGATATCTGGTTTGTTGGAATATTTTTATTCTCTGAGCTTCAAGTTTTTACAGTTCAACACAGATTTTTCATTAACTGTAAGGACTTGAATGTGATAAAATAAGAATTAAAATGTGATAGCATCAGAGCTCAAATATATAATATTCAAAACTGAATTGATAAAAAAAATTAATGGATATGTTAAAATATTATTTAAAGTAAATGACACCAGAAGTACTAAAAATAAATTCATCAGAATTAAAATGATGATCATAAAAGGTGAAACGTTATAACACAGTGTAAATATCTAACTTATTTTTACAGATGAATAATAGTCTTGATGACTTGGTGAAATCTGTTTCCCGAACCACTGATTTGTATGACAGCAAAGGAGATGTATCAGATCAAAACAGTCATGTGACATTAGACAGACCAACATCTCCCGTATTTCTGTCTCAGCTGACACAGGAGGAATACAATAAAACTGAAGATAAGTTTACACAAGAACTTACATCATATACTAAAAGATTATTCTTTGAGGTAAATAGTTTTTTTGAGATGTAATTAGGGATTTAAATTTGTATAGCTCAATTTGTTATATTTGAGCATGTCTTTTTGCTTTGTATGAAAGGTTGTCTTTATTGAGGGATGTCAGTTTTGTAATTTCTTATAGATTTAAGATATTATAGTATTCTGTATGTTATGGTCAATTAGATTATCTCCCATTTGTTACATTATTAAAGGACTTTAGATACTGTGGATTCATTATTATTCGTTGGATACCAATTTCCGTGGGTTTCGTTGGTACAGACGAACCACAAATTCAAATGTTCAAAGAATAATATATTTTCAATAGGCTTTGTATACATAGATTGACAAAAAACCACAAAATCAAATATCCACGAAAAGCAAGTTTTTAGCAATCAACGAAAATTAATACCCATGAAAATAAATGAATCCACAGTACACACAAAAAATGAATAAAATGAGCAGGGTATTTGGTTGTGCATATTCATAAACATCTATTGAAAAAGTAAACAAACATTTGTATTTTACTCATTTAATGTAATGGTCATATGACATTTTTATAAAGTCAATATGTTTTCATCTTTTTTAAATTTCTTTTACGAGTGTCCTTGCACAAATCTTCACAGTTATATTGTATTTTTTCTTATTTTTGTAGCATATATCTAAAAAAAAAAAATTTTTTCTTTAGACTCTTATTTGCTAAAAATGTGGTCAAAATTTATGTTTTATTTATTAAAAATACATCATTTTCTTAATGAAAAGTGTTTTGGGTATCTGAAATGGAAAGAAATATAAAGGCCAAATATTTACAGTATATATTTCAAAATAAATATTTATAGGGAATAGCAGAAATGACTGGTCAAGATGAAGGTTCTAGATATGAAATATTGGAAGTCAGTAATCCAGAAAATTTACTGGTGCGTGGAGAAGCTGAAGAAATTAACATTAGTGAATGTAAAGAGTTAACCAGAATACAGGCATTGTTAGTATTTGTCTCCCTTTGTTAACATTATTGAATGTTAAGAGTTAGCCAGAATACAGGCATTGTTAGTATTTATCTCCCTTTGTTAACATTAGTGAATGTAAAGAGTTAGCCAGAATACAGGCATTGTTAGTATTTAGATATTTATGATATTTGTCTCCCTTTTATAAAATCATAAGTGTCTTTTTATTGCATGTATAATATAAACTAAGCATAGAAAATATGCCTCCTCATTTTTGCTTAAACAAGTTAAAAGAAGACCTTTGTAGAGAGTTATAACCAGGGTTTCCCCTGGGTCAATTATTTTTTTCGCCACCTCTTTCGCCAAAACAATATATTTTTCGCCATTTTATTATTTTTTTCGCCAAGTAACATAAATATATTTTTCGTTTAAAATTTACCTTTTTTTAAAACCCCCCTTCCCTTAAATAAGATGATTTTGTTCCACTGTGTCTATGATTATTCTCTCAAACTTATTTAAGAGTCTACATTTTAATGAATAAACACTAAACATTTACTTTAAAACAACAGATTTTTTTTTAACTTGAAAGGGAAAAACATTCATTGTATTTTTAACAATTTTTCTAAATGAGGGGCCACTTTACTTTTAATAATAAAGACGATACAAGTCCTGGAATATAACAAAATTAATGGACATGTTTTGATCATATAATACCAGTATATAGTTCGAATGGAAAGTTTCTTTAAAAGAAAAATACTGATGTGCCCTTTTGTACTAAGAAGTGGTTTTTACAAAATTGATCCCTCATTTCATGTGTAGTCATTACATTGAAGGGTTACTCTCATTCGAGGGGTTGTTCTCAACCTTTTAGATAGATTTCGTCATGACAATTTTTTTCTCTTGACCATCGTAAATGATACAGTTGAGACGTAAAACTATGCTTGAAACAGGTGTGTCACTTAAACGACTTTAAAGTAGTCTCCCTAATCAATTACCTATATTAAAGTCAAAGGATAAATTGGAGATTTTTCTTGCTTTTGAACATTTTTCGTCACAACAATAGCTTCTTTTTCTAAACTATCTTTAAAAGGAGAGGAGACGTCAAAAGTTTGCTTCAAACACGGGCGTCGCAAAGTGGTAAATATATTCTGTATGTGACATTTAGCGGTCCTTTGTTGTCGATAGCTATGAAATGCAATCAGCTGATTATTGATTTTCTGTCCAAATCATTTGGCCTTGAGGTCAAGGTGAATTTCAAGTATTGTCTGATCGGGTAAAGTCCGAGAAACTCGAAAAAAAGTAAATAAACAAGATGGAGGAAAATGAATCGTTATATATATTTCTTTCGCCAAATTCTTTCACATATGACAAATTTTTATTGCCACAATTATTATTTTTTCGCAAATTGCGAAAATGGTGACCGCCAGCGGAAACCCTGGTTGTAACCAAATCAATAATTTGATAATGGGTTTAAAAAAATGTTTTCATCTTTTTCTGGAAAAGTACCTTTAATTTTATCTGTTACTTTTTGTAGACTTCTTGCTGTTTTGGAGATTGTGGTGTATTTATCCATCTTAGACTGTCCCAGCTTTTTGCTCTTAGTACCATAAACCATTAAAGTGAATTATGATGGAAATAATGGTATTTTATATTTTATGTAAAATTTTAAACTTTCTATACTTTCATTCTTAAAAAAATTATACATGTATTGTCATGTGATAAAATTATATACTTTTAGTTACCCAAAGAGTGAGGCTAAGCGAATCAATGCCTTGATGAACAGCAAACAGGCAAATGCTTGTGTACAGTCAGCTCAAGATATCATACAGTCATTGAAACATGGTGATTTTGGAAGAGATAGCAGCAAGTTAAGGTAAATAGAAAAAATAGAAGAAGTGGTATGATTGCTATGATTGCCATTGAGACAACTATCCACAAGAGACCAAAATAACACAGAAATTAACAGCTATATATCACTATATATATAAAGTAAAGTAAAGTAAAGTAATCTTTATTTAAAGTCGGGTTGCATATATATACATAATAACAATGAACATGAGCTCTTAAGAGCTCTTTAACCGACTGATATTAATAAACAAAACATACATGTAATAACACCAGATACACATACAACACAAACATACAGACATCACATATATATATTAATACATAATATATGAGGCCTTTAAATCATAATTTTAGATTGTTGGTTGCTTTTTCAATGGGCAGACACAAACATCCTTCACAAAGTAACAATGTATACAATTTTAAATGAAATTTTGAAATATCAAAAATATCATGTAGAAATGAGTGTACAGTAGAATATTTACTACCACTGGATAAGTATTAAGATGAAACAGGGTGGTGAATTTGTACTCTGGTACTGGCCATAATCTGGTCACCTTTTGAACTATGAACAATTTTTGTATATACAAATTTTTAGCAACAAGATAACTCTCAAACACATCACACTTTGGTCTGCAGTTAATCTTATAAAGATCATGTCCACTAACAATCTCCAGAAATAGGTTACCTCTATTCTATGGCTTGGTGTATCCTGGTCATATGTTTTGCTTCTTTGAAGGATTCTTTGAAGAAATAGTATAAAGATAAAACATAGTGGTTATTTAGAGTAAATGTTTAATGTCAGTTATATGCTTTTAGCCAGAGAATCAATGAGAAAAGAAATGCTGTAAGTTTAGTGAAGAGGGAGATTGCTGGAATGGCAGAGAGAGATATTCCTGCCTTAATACAGGAGAGTACAGCTTCTCAAGTATCCAAGATACTGACAGGGGATTATAATCTCAAACTAGCCAGGCAGGATTATTTCATATCAAACCAAGATAAGGTTAGTTATATGGGTGTTTTTTTTTAACGATTTAATAAAAACTCGCATTTAAAATATTTTTATGAGACATTGTAACTTTTAACAAATGTAAGACAACACATTCACGGAATGAAATGAAAGACACAGGTTGTCCTTACAACATATGACAGGACCAATGGACTGGTTAGCCAAAAATAGATGTCCCCTTCATGCTGCAGACCTATCACATAAACATGTATTCCATTGTTCCCCTTTGTATTGCCCCAATGTCCATAGAAAGAGGATGTGGTGAGTCAGTAGCAATTAGATTTAAAATCATTTATGTAAACTTCTTAATGTCTTTTGGATTTTTATAATGTCTCTTGACATATGTTCCACTAATTTTTCTTATTTCTATTTCTATTTTGTAGGTTTTGAATGAGTTGATTTTACAAAGATCAAGGAATGAGTTCCTCACCATGGCATATGAAGTTGAGGCTAGAAACCACAGAGATATACATAGACTCCTAACAGCAGTTAAACAGTTACTTTACACACAACTTAAATCATATAAAGACAGAATGGTAAGGTTCAAATCTTTCAAAAATTATTCTACACTGGCATTAATTTATTCATAAATATAATGATTTGATGATTATTTGATATTTCGTAAGGATCCATTTTCCATGTGGTCTTCTAACTTTCTCTTGTCCAGAATAGAGACTTGCATGCTAATTTATTAGGACAGGATAGTTTATATTGTTATATAAAATTACCTGTACAGAACTACTGTCAAATTATTTTTAATTATTTTGATTTATATTCTCTTACAGAAAATGATGGAGGATCCTGCATTAAGTTCCACAAGACAACAGAGAGGGACAATAGATTCCAGAGATAAATTCTCCACAAATCTCCATCACATGTTATGTAAGTGTTATCTCCCGAGAGGGACAATAGATTCCAGAGATAAATTCTCCACCAATCTCCTTAACATATTATGTAAGTGTTATCTCCCCTTCTTCTGTTTTTCTATTAAGTTCCACAAGACAACAGAGAGGGATAATAGATTCTAGAAACAAGTTCTCCATAAATCTCCATCACATGTTATGTAAGTGTTATCTCCCCTTCTGTTCACCCAAGAAATATTTCTATCTTACTTTTTACTGTATTACAATTACAATTAGGAGAATGTCTTCAAATGGTATTAACAGCTTGAAAGTGATGAGTGGTGGTGTGTGATTACTTTTCATATTTGTCAGACACCTTCTTGTTTTCCGATACTTTGAACTTACTCTTTAAAACCAGTAGACATGAGCTTCAAGTGACCTTCATATTTAAGTTAATAGTAATTTCAAACAAAGTTGAGTTAAACTATTGGAATACCTATTAATGTAAGTAAACAGATATTTTATAGCTCGAAAGATTTTATAAAAAATTTCTGATTTCATTGTTTTGAATAGGTTTTACATCTGAGTTAAGATATAAAATTTTAAACAACCTGTAACTATATGTAACTTAGTTAAGATAAAAAAATTCTAAGAAACCTGTAACTATATGTAACTTAGATTAAATTGGGGAGCATCACAGCTTTCCTCAGTTGAAGACACATAACTTACCAATCATATATTGGTGTCCTCCAATCTAAGTTCAATTTTATTTTAGAAAGGATTTGATTATCAAACAGTCCATTTTTTTCATCACTCATCACTTGGCGTCCGTCGTCCAGCGTCGTTAACTTTTACAAAAATCTTCTCCTCTGAAACTACTGGGCCAAATTTAACCAAACTTGACCACAATCATCATTAGGGTATCTAGTTTAAAAAAATGTGTTCGGTGACCCGGCCAACCAACCAAGTTGGCCGCCAAGGCTAAAAATAGAAAATAGGGGTAAAATGCAGTTTTTGGCTTATAACTCAAAAACCAAAGCATTTAGAGGAAATCTGACATGGGGTAAAAATGTTTATCAGGTCAAGATCTGTCTGCCCTGAAATTGAATTGGTAATTTTGAGGAAATTTTGCTGCTTTTGGTTATTATCTTGAATATTATTATAGATAGAGATAAACTGTAAAAAGCAATAATGTTCATCAAAGTCAGATTTACAAATAAGTCAACATGACCGAAATGGTCAGTTGACCCCTTTAGGAGTTATTGCCCTTTATAGTCAATTTTTAACCATTTTTCGTAAATCTTAGTTATCTTTTACAAAAATCTTCTCCTCTGAAACTACTTGGTCAAATTAATTCAAACTTGGCCACATTCATCTTTGGGATATCTTGTTTCAAAAATGTGTCCGATGACCTGGCCATCCAACCAAGATGGCCACCACAGCTAAAAATAGAACAGGGGTAAAATATAGATTTTGGCTTATAACTCTGAAACCAAATCATTTAGAGCAAATCTGACAAGGAGTTAAATTGTTAATCAAGTCAATATATATCTGCCCTGAAATATTCAAATGAATTGGACAACCGGTTCTTGGGTTGCTGCCCTCCAATTGGTAATTTTTAAAGAAATTTTGCCGTTTTTTGGTTATTATCTTGAATACTATTATAGATAGCGATAAACTGTAAACAGCGATAATGTTCAGCAAAGTAAGATCTACAAATAAGTCAACATGACCTAAATGGTCAATTGACCCCATTAAGGAGTTATTGCCCTTTATAGTCAATTTTTAACAATTTTCATTAATTTGGTAAATTTATGTAAATTTTTACCAAATATCTTTCTCTGTTACTAATGGGCAAAGTTCATTATAGATATAATTGTAAGAAGCAAGAATGTTCAGTAAAGTAAGAACTTCAAACACATCACCATCACCAAAATACAATTTTGTCATGAATCCATTTGTGTCTTATGTTTAATATGCACATAGACCAAGGTGAGCGACACAGGCTCTTTAAAGCCTCTAGTTTCAGATGAGGCAAACTTTATGACCGTATATACCCAAGTTTACAAATGTCATAAGATCTGAAGTTATAACTTATTGTTTTATTGTAAACTGGTTATATTCTAGGTTCTGAAGATAGAGAGGATAAGAAGCATCTATTTTTAACCTTTAACAGTCTTGTACAAGGAGCAGATAAACTCAGACAGAAATGTTCATCAATGAAGATCAATAGAATAGCATTGGAAGAAAAACAAGAGGACAAATTAAAACAGTTGTAAGATAATTGTAATGGCTGGTAGTTTGATAAACCTCTAAAAAGGCAATAAGGCACTACTGCAAACTACTGTTTTGTATTATTTTGAAAAAAATACTTACCGAAAAATAAGAAACTTATTTGAAAGTGTGATGCAGTTAAATAGGAAGAGATATAACACAAACCAGAGGTTGCAATTACCTTTTAATGGAAGTGAAGCTGAACTTAATGATTAGATTTTAATTAATTCATCGTACATGATGCCATTATTCTCAACAATTTAATTTCTAGGTTTTAATGATTTGTGTTGTTTCCAAACCAAAACATGAAAGGTAGTTCAAATTTAATAGCTGCAATTTCCCAGGAAGCATAGATGACTTCAAAATCTTTCTCACTTAAAACAGTTGCAAGTCTTCTAAAAGGAATTTTGAAACTAATATTTTTGGGGGAGATTCACAGCAAAATACATATTTCTTTGTAAATGGAGACCAAAATAAGTTTCTGGTTTATATTGAGAAATTACATTTGAAAAAAAAAATCAATATGAAAGGTCATTGAAAACCATTAAATTATTATTAGAAGTTGAACCATATATCATATCCTAAACAGACATTTTCTAAACTTCTTGTATGCACTTTTACAGAGAAAAGAGTTTACAGATGAGTGAGCAGGTAGTGTACTCTGGTTCTAGTACAACCAGTGGTCAGCCATGCATGACACCTAGACAGCTGATGGAATCTATGACACAACTAGAGGAAATGTTAAGGAAGTTAGAACAATCTATAAAAGAAGTGGTTAAAGACCTAGAGAAAAGGAAACAGGTAGATTGTTTATGTACAAGTTTGAATAAATTTTACGTCATTAACCAATTTGGTATATAACAGTAGCTGATCCAAGGGGATGAGGGTATGGGGTGTGGGTAGATTTTCAATTATAGAAATGGTAAAGTCAATGATTTGATATTTCTTCTTACAATTACAAAGTTAGCAATGGACCACTTTCGAGTTCATCCATCAACCGAAAAAACTCGTCAATTATGCATGCCTTTATGACGTCATTTACCAGAGAGAGGGGATGACCTGTATCCCTGCACTATTACCGTTCATCAAGCGCCTTAGTGATCGTCATTGTGCAGGATAAACGAGAAATAAAGTTTGTTTTGTAAGTACTTAATCTTAATCCCCTTATGACAGCACTGATTTTTGTTTCGCCTTGACGTAGTAAAAAGGCGAGACATAGGTATGCTGTTTCCGCCGCTGAGGCTGATGGCGTCAACAATGTATTAGTTTGTGATTAGGTCTAGTTTATGGTGAACAGCAAGTGGTAGGTCAATCATATTTGCTATGCAGTTGTATAAGCACTGGCACATTTCATTTCCCTGGAGATTATTTGGCCCTGCCCCCTCAGTCATGGTCTATTGACTTTGAAACTTTTGCTTATTTTACATGTATTAGAGTGTGATTAGGTCAGTTTATGGGGAACCACAAGTGGTAGGTCAATGATATTTGGTATGCAGTTGTATAAGCATATCTTGTTTCCATGGAGATAATTTGGCTCCGCCCCCTTAGTCATGGTCTATTGACTTTGAACATTTTTCTAAGTTATGATAACTTATCATGTATTAGTTTGTGATTAGGCCAGTTCAAGGGGAACCATTAGTGGTAGGCCAATGATAATTGGTATTTAGTTGTATAAGCTTTGGCACATCTCATTTCCATGGAGAATATTTGGTCTTGCCCCTCAGTCACAGTTTAATGACTTTGAAATTTATCTTAGTGTAACGTGTAACCGGGCGATCAATGGATCCGTATCTGAATAAATCAGGATTTCAAGTGTTCAACTCATTTTCTCTACCACAACCAGTTGTCCTATTCAAAACAATTAACACATCCTTAAATTGATTCACAACAAAAACTATATACACAGCACAATGCACATAAATCAAAATGCAAGGTGATGTACCTCATACACAATGCATAAACACAATGTTTCATAACAGAATATATATACACAATGTCACTATGCAATCACTTTGCAACATGTATTAAGCCTGAGTATTCACAATGTCACTAATATATCACTATGCAACATGCATCAGACACTTAATTACACAATGTCACCAACGGATTACTATGCAACATGCATCAATTAAGTATTACACAAAACGTATGAACACAAAATCACATATATACAACTTCTATTTACAACGTCCACCAATATGTAGTATCACCTTGTTAGTCTGCAACTAACCACAATAACACAATGACACAATTACACTTGCACAATGTTTCAATTCACAAGGAATATATATATAACACAGCTGAACTCACACACTAACTATCCCTTTGAGTTCCCACACAATGAATATTATCCAACTGGTAAGGTTTAACACAGTGCACTTTTACTAATACACTTCCACAATATTACAACTTGCAACACCAGCAAGTAAACACCTTGTATTCTCACTAATACAAATCTATGAAGTATTCACACTTCCACATAGTACAACTTGCAACACCAGCAAGTATACACCTTGTATTCTCATTAATACAATAACCACTTATATATATCAGATTCACTTTATACATTGTATCACAATCACTATTGCAATATTCACATATAAATCCGAACACTATTTATATATCCTTTGGAATCACTTAATTCACTCTACTTACCAGTTGGAAAATAATCCCTGATGTTATCACTTCAACGGTCCACATATAACTGACAAAGTTTCTCTGTCTTGAGCTGGCTTATATACTACCATATGGAACGGTCCATTATACGTGAAGGGGTGAAAATCAAGACTATACCAATTTTAGGGGTGTTTTTAGTAATAGATGGTGCTCCAACTATGGAGAAACTTGTATACATATAGAAGCACAATTAATAAGGAAAGACAACTGGAATTTCACATCGAAATAAATAAACTATGACCAATTTTTGTTACATTAGTTTACATGTATTAGTTTGTGATTAGATCAGTTTAAGATGAACTGCTTATGTTAAGTCAATGATATTTGGTATTCAAATCTATTGGCATTTGCAAGTATTGTTTCCATTGAGATTATATAGCCCCACCGCCTCTTCATGGTTCATTGACTTTGAAACGTTTACATAGTTTACAAGTTATTGTTTGTATTTAAATTTGGGAACGAGTTTACAAGTTCATGTTTGTATTTAGATTTGGGAACGACTTATAATAAGTCAATGGTATTTGGTATGCAGTTGTATTAGCATTGGCACATTTCCTTTACATGGAGATTGTTTAGCCATATAACTCAGTCATGGTTCATTGACTTTGAATATTTGCATAACTTGTGTAAGATGTTAGAGTATTGCTATTTGGATTTCAACATTTGCATATAATCAAAATTACAAAAAGGCGAGACATATCTCTGTGATAACAGTTTATTAATTATTAGAATTTAATTTGCGGAATAATTTGTGCAATAGAGCAATGTAGTTTTCTAACCACTCGCTCAACATTGGAACGGAGGTGACGATGCCCCTAAATGCATGACTGATGTTCACTAAAACCAAAGTTTTTGAAGGAAATGCATCGAACTCGAAGTTGTCTATTCCTTTAAAACAGTGCCTATAAACAGCCAACTTATATATCTTTTCCTTGTACAAAAAAGAAGTATGAACATGAACATAACATATTTATCTACTGCCATATTTTTATATGTCATTGATATACATTATTTTTTTTCAGACATTAAGACATGATACCCTGTTATGTAAGATTTCTTTTGTTTTTCAGACATTAAGACATGATACCCTGTTATGTAAGATTTCTTTGTTGTTTTTCAGACATTAAGACATGATACCCTGTTATGTAAGGAGAGAAGACTGTTCTCCCACTTCTTCATCAATCCATCACAGCTGAACACATTGTTTGATGAACTGTCTTCCAGATTACAAGCTCAGAAACTTCATTGAACCATATTGTCTCTTTATATGTAGTCATTTACATTTGTTATACTTTAATAATTTAATAAATTCTTGAAAATATAATTTGAAACTTGCTTAGGTTTTATACATAGTATGAAAGGTATCAAGAAGATCTGGGTTTGAAGCAGGGTTTCCCCTGGGTCAATTATTTTTTTCGCCACCTCTTTCGCCAAAACAATATATTTTTCGCCACTTTATTATTTTTTTCGCCAAGTAACACAAATATATCTTTCTTTTAAAATATTCCTTTTTTTCCAGTCCCCCCCCCTCAATAATAAGAGGTTTTTACAACAAAACTAAACATTTTATCACTTGGAATTGATCCCTTGTGTAAGGTGTAGTCATTACATTGAAGGGTTACTCTCACGCCAACCGTTTGAATAGATTTCTTCATAACGACAGTTTTCTTTTCTAAACCATCGTTAACAAGTAAAATTATGCATGCAACACGTGTGTCACTGAAACGACTTTAAAGTACCCACTCTAATCAATTATCTATATCAAAGTTAAATGATAATGTTCAAAATCAGAGACCTTTCTTGCTTTTGAACCTTTTTCGGCATAACAACAGGTTTTTTTTCTGGACTATAATTAAAAGAAGGATCGAGAGGAAGCGTCAAAATTTTGCTTCAAACACGTGCGTCGCAAATTTGTAATAATAAATCCCTTTTGTGACATGTGACAGACGCCATTTAACCATATCATTTTGTCATATAATACAATTAACACCTTTATTAATTAGTCCTTTGATGTCGATAGCTATAAATGCAATCAGCTGATTATTGATTTTCTGTCAAATCTTTTAACGAGTTCAAGGTGAATTCCGAGTATTGTCTGATCACGTAAAGTCCGAGAAAGCCGAAATAAGTAAACAAACAAGATGGCTGAAAATAAATCGTTATATTTATTTCTTTCGCCAAATTCTTTCGCCAATGACGAATTTTAATCGCCACAATTATTATTTTTTCGCATAATGCGAAAATGGCGACCGCCAGCGGAAACCCTGGTTTGAAGCATTGTAAACATATTTTGTATAGGGACAAATACTGCAGCATTACAGACTAGCTTCCTCAAGCAATTCAATTTACTGAACCATATTGTACCAAAGACTCTAAAGAGCCTGTGTTGCTCATCTAGGTCTATGTGCATCCTCACCAATGGAGACACTCTGACATTGTAGACTATAATGTAAGGCATGACTAAAATATCTTTTATATTCATCTTGTATTGTTGATCATTTTTACTGTTTACAGTTTTACTCTACCTTCTATGGTTTTTGCCTAAAACAGAAAGAAGGGTAAAACTTGTCATCAAAGGGCCATTATGCCTATAAGAAGACAACAGAATATTTCATCTATGCTGACCTTTTTGCAGATCTTGTCTTGCAGATCATATGTACCTGCAGAAGCAGGCCTAGTGATTGCTTGACTCTGTCAATTTGAGAATCTCAAAAATATTTGTAAAATGGCTGCTATTCTATAAAAAATGCAATTTTTCAACTCATTTATGAGGAAAGTAACAATAGGAAGACTAAGTAGAGATAGGACGATGTGGTAATAGTGCCAATGAGACAACTCTCCATCCAAATAACAATTTATAAAAGTAAAGCATTATAGGTTAAAGTCTGTGATGAGGTTAGTTAAGTTAAATCACTAACACTAATGGTTAGTCAATTATATACTGTATGCTGTTGTATAAGCTTGTCAAATCTCATTTTCATGTAGATTATTTGGCCCACCCCCACAGCTATGGTTCCATGACTTTGAAACTTGCATATTGTCATGTTTAACATTGCAATTAGGTTATTTATCAAAATTATGATATGACACAATTGTTTAATTTTTTTATTAAAGAATATATATTCTTACCTCCAGAGTACATAAGATAGTCTGCTGTTGTTTTCAAAATCATATTATGTGTCGAATTAGAATGATGTGTCTTCCAATGACTATAACCTTGTGACCTATATCCATATTTTAATCTGCATGATTAGTCCTAGTACAGGGTATCATCATTGCATTATAATTTGTTTCTGGGCATTAAACAGCTTCCAATCAGTGGATTTGTTCTATAAGATTGAACTCAAATTCAACCTGCATTGATCAGGAATAGTATGTTTATCTGTATGTAACCGGAGAGCATGAATTTCATTACAAAATTGCTTGTCTCCACCGGGACTTGAACCCAGGACCTCTGTGTTACAAGGCAGCGCATTAACCGACTGAGCTAAAGAAGTACTTCCTTAGCTCAACCGCTTACGGCTGACTAAGTATCTACTAAGTTTTCTAAGGGAAGCAATCCCGTCACATATATAATAGTTGGTAATAAATAAACTCATCATAGATACCAGGATTAAATTTTGTATTTATGCGCGTTTCGTCTACAAAAGACTGAAAAAGAATTATACAGTTATGATATAAATTTCAGTGTGCCCAATATGATTCTGGGTGAATGGTGAAGACTCAAAACAACAATAAATACCAAACCAATGTAAGGCCATTTTTATGCCCCACCTACGATAGTAGAAGGGCATTATGTTTTCTGGTCTGTGGGTCTGTTCGTTCGTCCATCTGTCCGTTAGTCCTGCTTCAGGTTAAAGTTTTTGGTCAAGGTAGTTTTTGATGAAGCTGAAGTCCAATCAATTTGAAACTTAGTACACTTGTTGCTTATGATATGATCTTTCTAATTTTAAAGCCATATTAGACTTTTGACCCCAATTTCACGGTCCACTGAACATAGAAAATGAAAATGGGAGTTTCAGGTTAAAGTTTTTGGTCAAGGTAGTTTTTGATGAAGTTGAAGTCTAATCACCTTGAAACTTAGTACACATATCCCCTATGGTATGATCTTTTTAATTTTAATGCCAAATTAGATTTTTTACCAAATTTCACGTTCCATTGAACATGCAAACTGATAGTGCGAGAGGGGCATCCGTGTACTTTGGACACATTCTTGTTTGTCTTATTTTACCTGGATCTTTAATCTGTGAAAAAGTCATATTATTGTGTTAGCAGTGTTAGCAGTTTGATTAATTTATTTTTAAATTGTTCATTTCATCCTGTTTTTGTTAGCCTGAATTCAGTTCATTTACATAGTTGGAAACTTTTTCGGGTTAGATTTCTGTAAACACTGTGTACTGATCCTTTTGTCTGAAATATATGAATGATCCCATATGATTAATATCTAAAGATGTCATAGATTGTATTTTGGATAGCTGAGAAAATAAATCACTTGGTTTTGATGTATATTTTAGAAATATATGATTGAGTAGGGATTTTTGCTCACATCGATATGTGAATTGAGGAAGATTTTTTGTTGAACATGCGATTTTTGTCATAGATAGCCTTCATTTGACCTCTATCTCATTTCATGGATCAGTGAACAAGGTTAAGGTTTGATTGTCAAATCCTTTTATAAGTTGATACTATAAGCAATAGGTCTTCTATGTTTGGTAAATGTACATCGAGAGATTGTAAGGTGCACATGTCCAACTGGCTGGTGTCATCTGATCTTTACCTCATTTTCATGGTTCAGTGGTCAAAGTAAAAATTTTGAGTTTTGGACTTTATTTCTAATACTATATGCAATAGGTCTACTATATTTGGTGTATGGAAATAATTACCGGGTAATGATGAACATGTCAATCTTGCAAATTTTTTTTTTTACCATGACCTAATTTTCACGGTTCATTGATCAGTGTTCTGTTTTGTGTTTTGGTCTGTTTTTCCTAAACTACGAGCAATATGTCACTATATTTGCTGTATGGAAAGATTGTAAGGTGAATATGTCTGGGTGGCAGTCATCATCTGACCTTGTCCTCATTTTCATGGTTCATTGGTCAATGTTAAGTTTTATTGGTTAAGTCTTTTTCTTAGAAACTACAAACAATAGGTAAACTATATTTGGTGTGTTGAATTATTGTCCGGTGTACATGCATTTCTTGTTTGGTTTACCTGACCTTGACCTCATTTTCTTAAATCATTTTAATTTTATGTAAATCTTGTAGTTAAACTTTATATTAAGGACTATCACCATAAAATCAATTGTTAGTAAAGTAGACGAGACATTTCAGCGTGTGGACTCTTGTTAACCAAGCAAGACGTGTGTACCAACATTTTAATTATGGAAACCTTTCATGTTAAGCACACCAAACACATTCTAAAAAGGGAAAAACTATTCAAGCCAATAAGAATAAATTGTTAACCAGCAAGATCTATTAAAAAAAAAATGATAAATTGGAGAACTCTACAAACCCTCATGTAGACCATTTATAATAGTCAAGGTACAGGACAGGACGTGAGCCCAAGCAAAAAACATGGCACTGGAAAATATTATGGTTTAATATGAGGATCTGAACGTTTATGGTAATATAATAGTATTTAATAACGGGATCATTACATAAATCACTGGTGTATTATACAGAATTATTTAGCCAACAACCCCAAAACACAAATGGAAATGGAAATCATATAAATTCAACCTGTGATGTGATGCTTGAATTCTGACTTTACGTTTTTATCGCACCGCGGGTAAAATATCACGTTGTGATTGGTTTAACGCCGTCACGTGGTGACCCCCCATGATACCGTAGGGGGTAGTACATTTCATAGGGGTTCATGGCGCGTTAATGGTGACGTCATCTATTAATGTTGTTGTGTTTCATTGTTTATTTTTTAACATAACGTTGCAGAAAAAGTCCAGCGTGCGATAAATTCGTTATAATGTTAACTACTGACCCCCTACGGACCACAGGGTGAATAAAATCCATAGGGGATTCGACCTCCGGCCTCACCCCCTATGAATTTTACTAACCCTCTATGGATCCGTAGGGGGTCAGTAGCGAACCATATAACTTATAATATCTTCAGCTGAAACGATGGTATATATTTTCGTTTTTCCATTACCGTTTCTAACATCTAATCTTAAAACAACTTCATATTTAAACAATATTATGTTCTCGCTAATCAATTCTATAATAAATTAAGACTCAGCGGTAAACATATGCTTTATGCTTTATACGAGACAATTCATAGAGTATGATGACTTGTTATTTAATATAAATAAAATGAAACATGAGATACACGTTTATGAGACATCAACCAATTTGATTACATGATCAATATGCATATCTAGAATAATGTATGGTAATTAACATTAGTTTATTTTTTATAGATGGGTTTTACTCAAATCCGGCCTAAACATACCAATAAAATGTCATTTGACAAGTAGCAAGTATATGATGAATGATTAAAATATGTATAAGTCTGATATTGTTCTATGAGAATATTCTAATATTCTATCTATGATTAGTTTATTTACAACCACTGAGTCAATGCCACTCCCGTTAGAAGTTTCATCCCGAAGATATCACCAGCCAAGTGGTCAGCACTTCTTTGTTGACATGGATAATCATTGACATGGTCACAATTATATATTTAAAGAGAGGCGAAAGATACTAGACGGACGTTCAAAATCATAAGTCGAAAACAATCTACATGACAATGCCATGGATTAATAAGACAAAAAAAAAAAAAAAAAGCAAAAACAATAGTACAATGAACAACATAGAAAATTAAAGATTAAGAAACACGAACCCCACCAAAAAATATATTCTAATACTAAGAATGTATTGCCTTAGTTGTATTTGACAAAACCGTTCAGAGATTTGGGTCCTGAATGTTCTTCAAATTCGTACTTTATTTGGACTTTGAATGTTTTTGATCCAAGTGCAACTGATGTGTCTTTTGTAGACGAAACGCTCGGCTTGCGTACACCTTTTTCATCCATATATCCATCGCGAGTTTAATCATAAAATCAAGATCATTTTATATATATGTTACAGTAAATAGGTGAAATTAGGAATTACATGTAATTACTAAACATTTCAGTAAATACCTGTAATTACTAGACAATTTAGTAATTACATGTATTTACTAGTTGTTTCAGTGATTACTGGTAATCACTGTTTTTTAATGTCATTTTTACAGCTATTTACTAACTTGATGTTTTTGTTTTAAAATTAAAAACAAAATTCAAGATACCAAATAAAAAAGTAAAGGGTAGGGTATTTTAAGGGAGCTTACTTAGGGATGTTGGAATATAAGACACATCAAAAGTTCATACTCTTTAGTGTTTTATGAATTGAAACTCCGTAAATATATGCATGCAAGACAATGATATCAATTCAAAATTGATTTTCATAATTTTGTTAAACTAAAATCTCCATCGTGCACTGTGGTTTAAAACTTTAAAATCATTTTCTCCAAATATCCTGGATTTCTACCAAACTTGGACAGAAGCTTAATGCTTATGATAATAAGATAATATCCAAACGTACAGTTTGAAAAAAAATCTTTTTTTCGTATATTACTTATAAAAGGACTAGTTTTTCCCCAGTTAACATTACATACACTCTGCAGTTAAAGTTTTTAAAACATTAGAATTTATAAACCATCCTGTATTTTTACCCAATTGTGACAGAAGCTTCTTACAGTACTAGTCAAAAGATAGTATCTAGAGGAAAATTTTAATATTTTTTCCTCATTTTTGTTGAGCCTGGGATTAACAGCAAAAGAAGGCGAGACTATTTGTTCTGCAAAACCCTTACAATTTTAATAGCTTTATACATCAATAACCCATCTCCAGCTAGGGGTTGAATTGAAGGTATTCAATGAGGCCCAAATATTCACTCGCAAGTGCACAACTCATCAACCTTGTTTCTCAGCTAATTTAACAAAATAGAACCAGATTGGCTGCTAACAGTGAATTCTAATTTCACTATATCATTTTTATTAATGATATAACAACAAAAAAAAGATATTTATTTTTTTTATATCTAGAAGCTAATGACATAACTTTATCTTATCTTTATAAGGTAATAAGTCTAAATATTTCTCAAATTCAAAGTTTTCTTTAAAAAGTTAAAACATAATGCTTTTGGAGAATTTTCCATTTCTGATTTCCATGTCTGCTGAAATTGGTCAAAAATTATCTGTATAATGGTCAACTTTAACCATTTTGGATTAAAACTAAAGTTACTCTGATTTAACCAAATATTTGAAAGTCCATATGTATTCAATAGATTTTTTTATACAAATCAACCATTCAAAATTTTAAGAGTACTAACTGATCTTCTAGTTAGTATTACCATAACTTTTTATCATCTAACCATAATACAACATTGTTTTAGCAGTCAGTAAATAGGTGTTTAGACAGAAGGAGACGTTTTATATATCGATAAATATTTTTAGACTGTTAAATTTTTGTAATTTGTTTTAGAAATTTTAATAAGTGCATGTACATAGTTTTTTAAAGTCCTTTTATTGTTTGATGAAATTTTACTTTTTGTCTTTCATAATTCTTTTAAGAATGGCATTAATATATATTTATGTTTTATGATATATGTAAATATTGTATTGTGTATATTAATGGTGAGACGTTAATAAACTATCTATCTATCTATCTATCTATCTATCTATCTGTAAAAATTCATTTTAAAATTAGTAATTACTGGTAATAACTGGGCCGTTTAAGGAATTACTTGTATTAACTAAGTGCATCGGGAATAACCTATTATTATTTTTTTTATTCTGGTATCACCAAAGTTGGACAAAGGTATACAGAAAAACATATTAGTTTACATTACATTGCATATATGTACATTTGTTGAGGAAGCATTAAATATGAGTTTTTTACAACGGTATGATCAGTATAGCCGACAGGTAACACCAGAGAGAATCCAGTTTGTCATTTATAATTCTTATAAATTGGCACAATTTTCGAAGTTTAGATTTGGGGTTTTCCTCACATTGCACTATACTAACCCAATCTGCCTTCACTAAGGTAGAAATTATTATCTGTGGGAACAGATTTGAAGAGGTAAAGACTTGAGTTTAAACAAAAGACGAGAACACGTCTGCTAAAGGATCAAATATAAGTTTGTAGCAAAGAAGTGACTGTTTACGTAGCTCTCACGGAAACGATTGGAAGTAATATCATCCAAAGGAATGAGAATATTGTCTTGAATAAGGATGAAAATACACATAAACTGAAAGATAGGCTTAACCTCCTTATAAAGATATGAAATGATGAGTTCAAAGAAGTTGAAGAATATGATGGAGCTGAACTTAGTAGAAAAATGGAGGGAAACCCAGAGGTTTCACTGTATATAAAAATATAGAAAGCATGTGTTAATTAGATTTGTAAACACATGACCGTATGACCAAAGGATTTATAATCCTATTTATTGTATTTGGTCAAGGCTGCACAAACATTATGACGGTAAGGAAAACGAGAAAAAAGAAAAATGCCTACGTTAACAGTTTTGGTTAAAGCAATTAAAGTTAAACATGTAAAATGTGATAGTCGGATTTGAAAATCCTATTTGATCTCATATCTGAGAGAATTAAGGTTTCCATTAAAAGAATCGTTTTCATACCCCACGGCCATTACAGAAGTTTTGGGAGTTTATAGCGAACTGATGACATATCAATTCTGTTTACTAAAGGTATGATTCATTTTACAATTGTTTTAAAACATTTGACTCTTCTACACTTTACACAAGAATTTTCCATTCCAAACTTTAAGACAAATTGAAAGAGTTTGTCATGTTTTGTTTCATTAAAAGAATGACCAACTTAGATACATTGTACTAGTACCTTGTCTTAGATAGGGATTAATCCTACTTTTTCAAATATCGCTTTGTTTCAAATAAAAATTCTTTGAAATTGACGTTATCAAGATGCTTGATTTTGAGATTGACAACACGATTATTACCTTTGGAGGACGTGATTTTCAACAAAAATCAGCATTTTAATGAAAATCAAGTGTGCCCCTCCTCTTGCCGAAACGTTCCTTTAGTCATATGAGGCTTGCTTCAAATAAGAACTTTTTAGGAAGATAGAAAGACATTTTCATTTTATGAGACAATTCATCTGTTTAGTGTGCTTATCATTTTATATAAAAGGAGACGTGATATACGTTTATGAGACGGGAACCAAACATAACAAATTATCGAGACATACACTAGAGACACAGTACGGTCATCATCCGTGGTTCAAGTCTAACAAATTATTCGAAATACAAAGGATTTTTTTTATCCCAGGCATAGATTACCTTAGCCGTATTTGGCACAACTTCTTTGAACTTTCGGTTCTCGATGCTCTTCAACTTTATACTCGTTTGACTTTCTAACTATTTTGATCTGAGCGCCACTGATGAGTCTTATGTAGACGAAACGCGCGTCTGACGTGTCAAATTACAAGCCTGGTATCTTTGATAACTATACTAGTCAGCAAAAGAAACGATACACGACTTTTTTTTAAATTAAAGATGAAGTTTTCCGTTTATAGGACTTATATTGAAGGTAGTAATATTTAATGACCATGGAAATAAAAAACCGTTTAAAAAAATATTTTTTTTGCTCTCATGACGTCATTTTGCAAAATTTATTTTTTTGGACAAAATGTACATAAAACGACAATTTTAAAAACAGAAGTTGAACTGATGATGCCAACCTCTTATTTAAAAGATAGACAATGTTTGCAATCAATTCTTTTTTAAAAATCGTGCAGTTTCTTTGTTTATTTGTAAAGCAAAGTTCGGCCCCACGAGAAATCGTAAAATGTAAACATTATCAATTGATTTACCATTGAAAGTATGTGTAAAATGAATTTAAAAAAACGTTAATGATCTTAAAACTAATCCGAAAGGTTCCAAATTTACAGTGTGTTGTTTTCATATCTAAAACATTAATTTGAGACGAAAACAATTTTTTTCTTTTTTTTGCATTTTTTGAGATTTAAAAAAACACTTTTTTTACCAAAAATTTAAAAAAAAAGATTTCAACCCATTAGTGACAATATGAACATTACTTGATTAGCATATTGAATATTTTTAAACAAATTTGAAAATTCATTTTGTACTTAGAAAATTATGTGTCGATTTTGTGTCCAACTTTCCGCAAACATAATTTGCACCCTATGATTATTACATGGAATTTAGTTACTTTCCGACAGGTTTTGATTTTCATTATCATATGTGCATACATTTTACATTTTTAAAATAGTGTATCTCATTTTGTTTTAGTTTTAATACTTTTTGATAAATTTTATTCTAAAGTCGTGTATCGTTTCTTTGGTTGACTAGTATATTTCATTCGAATTAGGAATAGTACATACGAATCAAATGTCATTGGACAAGAAGCAAGTACGTGACAAACGTTTCAAATAGGTATGAATTCCGTCATTACCTATTATAAGTATGTTTAATTTGAAAGGTTTTTGACATACATAAGAGGATCAATATTTCTATATAAAGATTTTAAAGCGTTTGATTACAATCAACATAAAACATACTGTCAACACTGGGCTATAGGTTTTATAAGGCTTTATTTTTGAATTTCACCATTGAAAGGTATAACCGGTACTCCATTGAAGGCTGATGCAACTACATTTGGAACAAAGTCAAATTAAGTTGTTGCATTATAAGTTTGTTTCGCTTTCGGATCTTTCTTAAATTTTCGCTAAAACTCAAACTTCTATGATTTAAGTAATTTCTAAAGATTAATAAGACGATATTGGTATACTACTTTATTATTTAATTGTATTCTATGGACGTTTTGCCACGCCAATAAAACTTTCAACTGTTCAATCATTATATCTATCAATTCAACTGTACATTCTCCATTAAATTTTATCTAGGAGCTATTATAAAACTATTTTGTCAATTTTGTAACAGCATAACTTTGATTACTGCCACTAACATAAACCTGAATTACAGCAAGGATATATATGCATGTCGCTTCCATACCATATATAATAATATATATTATCATTCAGCAAACGTCATGTCCATTTTAAATAACATTATGTCACGTGCTAGTTTATGTTGTCATTGAGTGGCATTTCCTTCATTACAAGAAGGTGAAAATGAGCTATTTTTTATTTACATTTAAACATAAAATATGCACTAAGATCGTTACAATAAAAGCATTTTAAGAAGTTTGATAAATTAAGGAATTAAGGTAAGTAAAAATTTCTCATTGTCTTTTCTAATAATACGATCTGAATAAACATTGGCCAATTGATAAATTTCTTTTTTACTTTGTCAACACTCGATTTAATCTTTGCCGAAACTCACCTTTTAACAAATTGTAGATAAGCCATGACGTGATGGTCAGTTGATTTTGGACCAGCACTGCATAAAGATGGTAATTTATATCGCTTTTTCGGGGACTTGGGCACGACCATATAATGAAGTTCAATAATTGATAATTCTATAAACCACTAGCTGTTATTCCTCTAATAGATTGTAATTCAGATATTGAACAATTTAAAGAAAGATTTTATTTTCGTATTACAGTATGTTATGAATTGTTTATAAAAAAACCCAACTTTATATATAAAGAATATTCTTGGGTTAGAGATCGTTCAAAGTGTTTAAAGGTCATTTCTTATTCAATATAAGATGTACTCTTGTCCTTCCTATTCAATTTTACATATTTTATAACTTAAAATCTTAGTTGTAAAGTTCAATAGTATTTGTTATTTTTTAGCATTTCTGTAGTACCTTTCTGGTTACTATAAGTGTGTTGCATATGCTATGAATTGTAACACTCCATGGTGACTGGATAGGTTGAATAAAATCTTCAACGAAAGGTACCTGCAAAGAACTTGTTATCGGAAATTATAGCAAAAGAAAGCAATGTATGCAAATGCAGTTCCAGGATGAAGGTAAAGAAATTGTTACATTATAAAGGAGTGTTTCATTAAAGAATGATTTTACTGAACGATGTAACTTTAAAGTCTATACTCTGCCAAATACTAATGAATGTTGTTAGTAAAGGTTGTCAATATCTAACGTCATACTAAATGTTACTGTTATTAGATATAAGAAGATGTGGTTTATGGGTGCCAATGAGACAACTCTCCATCCAATCCATGCAATTTATAGAGGTAAACCATTATAGATCAAAGTACGGTCTTTAACACGGAGATTGTAGTTACGACATAGGTAACATATCACGGATATTCCATTACAGTCAACCAAGTCGTGATGGCGTACATTAAATTTACGAAGAGATGATTTCAACTTCAACCAATGGATTCTCGGCTTAAAAGCTTCCGTGTGAGCAACAACCCTCTATCAAGGAAATCATAATAGGAAATGAAATGAAAGCCCGGGAGTATCGAATCAATTGGCATTGATAATCTGTATGCAGGCACTGCTGGAACGTTGCTACATAGAAATGGAAAGTTACCAATTGGGAAGCTGAAATCCTCTCTTTTGTCGTATAGCTTTCTTTTTAACCGACCCTCATTATCAATTCCTATATGCATGTCAAGCTTTGAGAAAGACTTAACTGTATCTCTTGTATTCTTTATACTTAGTTTGATGGGAGATATGCATGCAACATCGTCACCAAATTTTGCATTATTTAGTGAAAAAACATCATCTATATAGCGGAATGTGAAGTTAAACGATACTGCTAACTTCTTACCTTATTTCTTATAAAAAAAAAGTTCTTGAGCAAAGCTATCGTCATAAAAAAATAAAAGAACAAGTCGGCAAGAAGTGAGATACAGTTGATTTCCATGGGAATGCGGATAGTTTGTTGAAAAATAAATAATATGTAGTCAACCAAGAAATCAAGCATCTTGATAATGTCAGTTTCAGAGAATTTTTTGTTTGAATTAGAGTATTTATTTTTTTACAAATTAGGATTTATACCTCCCTTTTTGTACGTTGACATAAAAGCAATACCAACTCTTTTATTTTGTTTGTTTTTAGTTTGGAATGGGGAATACCTGTGTAACGTGTAGAAAAGTCAAATGTTGTAATACGATTGCAAGATAAAAGAGACTTAAAATTGTATGTACGCTAATAGACCTTTGGAATATTATAGTATCCACATTTGAAATGTTACTTTAACGCTAGTTTTACGTTGACTTTAACGTTACTTGTAAAGTTGGGTCGATGCCACTGCTGGTGGAGTTTTAATTCCACGAGGGTATTACCAGCACAGTAGTCAGCACTTTGTGTTAACTTGAGTTATCCTTGATATGTTCATAATTGTAAATTAACTGTTAACAAAACTTAGATTTTTTTTAAATACTAAGGGTTTTCTACCTCAGGAATAAATTACCTTTATACGTAGCTGCATTTGGCAAAACTTTTAGGAATTTTTGGTCCTCAATGCGCTTCAATTTCGTACTTTATGTGGCCTTTTTAACATTTTTGTTTATTCGCGCGTCACTGTTAATTCTTTTGTAGACGCAATGCATGTCTGGCGTTAATATAAAATTTCAATCCTGGTATATATGATGAGTTTATTTAACCTTTCTCGGAGTATCAAAACTATGTTCGTAAGTAACGTTATTTTAACATAAAATGTTTATACATTAACAATTTGTCGTAACCAAAATCCTGCCCTTTTTCTCCGAATCTGACTTCCGAATTAGATTTATCCCCGGATATGTACTCACAAGAGTAAAAGGAAAGGTGCCATAAGAAATTTCAGTACCAAGTCAGGAATATGACAGTTGTTATCTAGTCGTTTGGTGTAATTGAGTTTTTGATTTTGCCAATTGAGGGGACTTTCCGTTTTGAATCGTCCATGGAGTACAGTATTTTGTGATTTAACGGTTTCTACATGTGAAGCAGCTGGGTATGTTTATCCTTCCGTAGTTTGTTGATCTTTTCTTTTTTAGCCATGACGTCGTCAGTTTGCTTTTGAGAACAATACTTTTTGACTATCAACCGAATGATATTCAAATGGTTTGTTTACATAAATCAATATGACATAGTAACAAGTCTAAATTGAAAACAACGTTCAAACCTATAATTGCATTGGATAAAAACCGCAATAGTTATACGTGTGAATGTAAAACAAATTTCGTGCTAAAGGGATCTAAATACAACACAAAAAAGATATTCTCCAAAAGACAAAAAAAATAATGATAAAATGAAAATTTATATTTTAACAAAACACATTTGACAAACAGGTCGACAAAGTATATAAAAACATAGGTCTTTCGCCTTTATATATTTAAAAACGATGCTGGTATAGTTTAAGTTGTAAGCTACAAGTATAGGACAAAATGACGAGTTAAAATTGAGAGAAACAATCGTAGACATAGTTTAGTCTCTGTTCTGTGTTTGTTATTAAAAAATTGAATGCAACACGTTAAACTTTAATAATTTTATCCGACGCGCTTTTCTGGATTTACCTTCATAAGGAACGCTCAAAGCCAAATATTTGAAATCCGAAGATGTATAAGTACCAAACAGATAAGAGCTATATGACAAAAAAATATTAAAAAAAATATAATTATATAGTAATATAGATAAACCATTTCATGTACTAGTAATTCATATGACATTGGAATATAACTGTTTTTATGTGTATACCATTTTATCTGTGGACAAAAGTAAAATAACAATAAAACCGAACTCCAACGAAAATTTAAAACAGAAAGTCCTTTGTAAAATAACAAAATTAAAAGCTGAAACACATCAAAAGAACGGAAAACAACTGTTATACTGCTGACTTGGTAGATATTCCAGAAATGTTAGAAGTTTAAATCGAGGGTTTTGCTCCGCGTGCATTATAGGCTTCGTTACACAATATACACACAGAAGAAATAGATTAAGAAGCATGTATGTGGGTTCTTTGAAATGAAATTTTAAACATATGATTAATATAGAGTATTTAAAAATTAATGTCAAACAGTACGAAACGATTTGTTAAGTCATCATTAGCTATAGGTTGAAAGGTTATAAAGGTTTAAAGGTTCTTGAAATACGAAAGAGGATCAATATCTATATATTCTATATAAATCATTTAAATCAAATATAAACATACTGGTTAATACAAATCGATAGTGTCTTACTTGGTTCTATTTTTATTTGAAACATTTAAAAGCTGTTGCAATATGACCTCGAGATCATAATAAGATATTAAGTCGTGGACTTGATAAGGTAAGTTTGCTACGTGTTTTTATTTTCCTTAAAGTATGACGACAATGATATACATGTTTATTTACTGAGCATGCCTTGATATCTTTTAAAGTTTAGATACATAAAGTGAATAATGGTAGTCAGTTTATTTTACCTGCAGTGCGATTTTATATATTTTTTAATTGGTTTTAAATTGGATGAAAAATTTGAATAATATCCCATTTATAGGTTTCGGCTTCAATTTTCTTGCTCCTTGCACATCTTAAAATGGTGTACTTGCAATTCTATTATATAAAGATTCATATTATTTACCTTTACTGTTTAGTCCATGTTTAGTAATATCCTTTTTATGTGGTTCGAAACTTATGCATTGTGCTGTGGTCATTTTTTGTATTCTTGTGTTTCATTTTTGTTTGCTTACCTACTTTGTCTATATTTTATTTATTTTTTTCTTTGTTGGCACATTTGTTTGCTTTTAAAGCGATTAGGAGGAGTTACACAATGGTGACTACTGTATTCTTACTTTTGACACCTGTATTTATATCTGTTTGTGATGTCAACGGAATTTTCAGTGTATGTCATACAAGTGAGAGGTTTAGCTTACTATTAAAACAGGTTCATCCACTATTTTCTACATAAAAAATGCCTAATGAATGAAATTTAACTCAAAATACAGCGTTCTAACAGTATCATCTTTAATTATAATGATTTTCTCATTTATATATGTTTATGTGTGTATGAGTTATAGAATTGAGAAAGGAAATGGGGAAAACGTCAAATAGACAACAACCCAACCAAAGAGCAGATAACAGTTGTATTCATGTATATTTGTTTTGAAAATGATTAAAATTCGGTGTCCCTCTTGCTATCTGGGTTATCTACCTATTTTTGGGAAGCGGGAAGTTAATGGCCACAGTTCACTTTTTAATTATGGGGTGGTTCTATATGACGTCATCCAACAAAAATGATGTCATATAGTAATGCGTGCTATGCACACGTGATAAGAACATTGAAGTACGTATGCTTGAACAATAAGGGGACCAGGAGATAGAACTTCCTGTTATGTTCATCCAAGATGGCGGCTACTATATCTTAATTCCTGTCATTTGACTAGACTGGTTCTCTGTCCTTTATCTGTTTGGCTTTGATACCCGTATGTTACAAGGAAGAGGACCAGCCTAGTCATTTGACTTGTCATCTCGCATGCGCAGTACACTTTCTCTTTCAAGTGACTTTAACTCACGCACTCATATCCGGTCATTGGTTGTTTGATTTCAATTGTTGTGAATGAAGTCACAATGCAACAACGTAACGGAACCTACCCAACGTACCGCCTTCACATATAGTTACTAAACTGTCGTCATATACTACAATTAATTGGTTCTCGTCATTTTTAATTTTCGAAGTTGAAGGGGACTTTAGGCTTGCATGTCATCCGTAGATATTTATTTGATATTTGGTATAGTGTTTTATCATGACAAGTTACAGATCAAGTTCGTATTTTGTTCTGGTCTGATGATTTGAGCAGAGTTATGGTCCGTGTACTTATAAATACTCAGTTAATCACTTTTTTCGTAATGCCTGAGGATATTGATTTGATATTTATCGTATTGTTTTTATCTTGAAAAGTTATATGCGACGTTTTTGTTTTTCTTTAGTCCTCTTAAGGCGACACAATTTCTTCCTATGTGACCTTTACATTTGCAGACGTCAAACACGTCAATGAATGTGTTTTTTTAATTTGATAGATGCTTTTTGTAAATGTTTTTATGTTTTGAGATTGTAACACAGTGATGACTGCTGTAACCATACTTTGACTATTTTAAAGATTATGTGTGTTTTGTTCACGCATGGTTGTAACAATAACGGATTTTGATGCGACTGTCATGTAAAGTGAAAGGTTTAGAGCTATAAATCAGGTTCAATCCACCATTTTTTACATCTGAAAATGTCTGTACTAATTCAGGAATATGACAGTTGTTGTAAAATTCGTTGGCAATGTTTTATCATTTGCTTTTTGCCATTTGATTAGGGACTTTCCGTTTTGAGTTTTCTTCGGAGTTCAGTATTTTTGTGATTTTACTTTTAACTGATCAAGTTTGAATTTTGTTCTGGTCTGATGATTTCGAGCAGAGTTATGGTCTTTGGCCTTAGAAAATTCACTCAATTAATCCAATCTTTTTGTCGTAATCCTTGAGGAAATTGATTTGATATTTGTCGTATTGTTTTATCATGAACAGTTACTGATCAAGTTTTCATTTTGTTCTGGTCTGAGGCTTTTGTGCAGAGGTAAGGTTCTTAGACTTACAAAATTCCCTCAATTAAACAGTTTTCCCCATTTTTTGTCATGATTGCAGATGTTGATTGGAAAATTGGTAAATACTTTTATCATGACAAGTTTCAGATCAAGATAGAATTTTGTTGCGGTCTGATGATTTTGTGTATAGTTATGGTCCTTAGACTTTATATCGTCATGCTTAAAGATATTGACATAATATTTGTTATATAGTTTACACCGTGACAAGTTAGAGATCAAGTTCGAATTTTGTTCCAATACAATTAAGGAGCAGGTTCGGTAGGGTCCTTAAATGGCCCCCTTTTCAAATTGTGATTTATTGACCAATATATCAATAAATCATAGCTTATACAGTGACTAGAAAGAAAATAAGCCCTTATTTTGAAAATTTACGTTCCTGCGTTTTATTTATGACGTCACAAATAGTACTTATTTTGTTTTTCCCCGAAAAAAATCAATGAAAATGGGTAAATTTGCATCGATTTTTTGACAGGAAACAGAGCGCATACGTCGACAACACAGAACTTTTAAAATAATGTTTGTAATAAAATTGAGAATGGAAATGGGGAATGTGCCAAAGAGACAACAACCCGACCATAGAAAAAAACAACAGCAGAAGGTCACCAACAGGTCTTCAATGTAGCGAGACATTCCCGCACCCGGAGGCGTCCTTCAGCTGGCCCCTAAACAAATATATACTAGTTCATTGATAATGAACGCCATACTAATTTCCGAATTGTACACAAGAAACTAAAATTTAAAAAATACAAGACTAACAAAGGCCAGAGGCTCCTGACTTGGGACAGGCGCAAAAATGCGGCGGGGTTAAACATGTTTATGAGATCTCAACCCTCCCCCTATACCTCTAACCAATGTAGAAAAGTAAATGCATAGCAATACGCACATTTAAAATTCAATTCAAGAGAAGTCCGAGTCTGATGTCAGAAGATGTAACCAAAGAAAATAAACAAAATGACAATAATACATAAATAACAACAGACTACTAGCAGTTAACTGACATGCCAGCTCCAGACTTCAATTAAACTGATTGAAAGATTATGATTTCATCATATGAATATCAGGCACAATCCTTCCCGTTAGGGGTTTAGTATCATACCATCATAACATATATGAGAAGAACATAACCTGTGTCATGCCAACAAATGTTTTTTTTAATAAATGTGTTTAGTTCCGATGCAAAGACCCTATAAGTGAATCAATTTTAACGCCAAAATAAGCAATCTTTAATGACCTGACAACAGTATCGTAACTATATCCCTTCTATTTAAAGGTTTTGGTTGTTTCTGAGGTGAATACTGACATTTTTGTGCTTTATAAAGAATATTTCTATAAAAAATTGGATGTGAAATACCTGAACGTATAAGAAGTCTGCATGTTGAGCTATATTTACGAATGATGTCCTTATACCGATAATTTAGTAAATGTTTCGACTAGTTTGTGATATCGAAAACCCTGATGTAATAATTTTTCAGTAATTCATACATTTCTCTCGTTAAAATCTTAAACATTGTAACATACACGAGCGAATCGTACAAGTTGAGATATATAAACACCGTTAGATGGTGACAATGGAACGTCACCATCTAAAAATGGATAATTAACGATAGGAAATGAAAAATCATCTCTTTTATCATAAATTTTAGTATTAAGCTTTCCGTTAGTGGTATCGATATCAAGATCGAGGAAAGGGCAGTGGTCATTGTTAGTATTAGCTTTATTTAAAGTAAGTTCAACAGGATAAATTTCTTTAGTATACATACTGAAGTCGTCATTATTGAGAGCCAAAATGTCATCCAAATATCTAAAAGTATTATTAAATTTGTTTATGAGATGTTGTTTCGATGGGTCTTTGCTGATTTTTGTCATAAATTGTAACTCATAGCAATACAAAAACAGGTCCGCAATAAGTGGTGTACAGTTAGTCCCCATTGTAAATACATTTTACATGTCTACCATGAATATGTAGTTTGTCGACAACTGCGCTCCATGTTTCCTGGTCCTAAATTTGTTTGAAATTGGGCCAATTTTGTAAAATTTTGCCAATATCTCTTGTTTTGACCTATTTTGGATGTAAAAATCGATGCTTTAGAGTAAAACTTTGACAAAAATAGTTCTATTTAACTTTCTCACATGTCTTAAAGTCAACCTTAACCATTTTTCATCTAGTTACAGTATCCTTTATAATCGGGACCAAATATGGCCCTTACCGAACTTACTCCTTTGTGATCAGTATGTATTGCCATTTTCCTTTTATTCCCTATATCTTTTTGTGTGCATCCCCTCCACCCTAAATCAAATGGTTGTTGCTACCTTGTCAATGAAAAGATATTCTTTTTCTTATTGAAAATTAAATGAAGATCTACTTGTAGGTAAAAGGGACACATAAATAAAATATTCCTTCTTTTAAATTTCTAGATCAAGGAACAATGGGGCTACAACAAGCTTCATCTGTTAATATCAGCAGAGATAATGCAACATTAAAATCGCGAAGTGCACGAAATGGTAGAAATCCTGGAATTTTTGACCGTCTATCAAAAGTGTTTTCCTTTAAGAGAGGCAGGATCAAGGGCATTAGAAAAAAGGCACTGCAGCAAAAAGTCATTGACAGATTAGAAGAGCAAGAAGCTGAAATTCAAGACAAAGAAGATCAAATTAAGCTTTTGAAGAATGAATTGTTCGATTGTAACAAAGAATTGAATGATTCTCTCACAGAAAAGGCTAGAAGTAATATTATCATAGGGAATGAAAATATTATGATTAATATGGACGGAGAAACTTATAAACTAAAGGACAAATTAAATTTCCTGATTCAAATATGTAATGACGAGTTCAAAGATGTGGCAGAAAGACTTGCAGAACTTAAATGGAGAATGGAATCAACAGAGGTATGATTACAGATTAGAAGAAAATAAGTAATAGTACACTAATAATAGTTATCTAGACTGCAAACTGAAGGCAATGTGTGCATTTGAATATCATTGCTAAATTCTGCTCATAAATCAATGTTTAGGTATAAAGAAAAGCAATAGAAGTTATATTGATAATACTCAAAGATTTTAAAAACTTTAAAGAAAAAGAAATTGGTAACTGTAACCGGTAAACCAGTTAATACAATGACAATGATAATGACTTACAACATGTTGGAGGGATCGGCTTTCCCAGGGTAAGAAGATCACTGAAACGTAACCATTCGTATGAGAACATTATCTTGGACTTTGTTTTAAAAATGACCAATTAGTGAACAATCTGATTAATATAAAGATTGAAAAAAAGGAAAATGTGAAAACTATACTCATACCCTATATTTCAATCTCCACCGTTCATTTGTTCACCGGTGCGGTCGTCTCACAAACATGTTTGATGGCACGTGTCCGATGCTGGTGAATGGAATGACTTCATATTTGGTCAGCAACTTGACATTGATGAGTTAGTTGCATGCCTACATTTTCCGATAAGTAAGGCACATGTTCCTAACATACGAGAACTTTTCGGATAAGTAAGGCACATTTTCCTAAAAGAGGGACGAAAGATACCAGAGGAACAGTCAAACTCATAAATCGAAAATAAACTGTCAACGCCATTGCTAAAAATGAAAAAGACAAACAGACAAACAATACTACACATGACACAACATAGAAAACTAAAGAATAAGCAACACGAACCCCACCAAAAACTACGGATGATCGCAGGTACTCTGGAAGAGTAAGCAGATCCTGCTCCACATGTGGTACCCGTCGTGTTGCTTATGTGACATATGACAACTTTTCTGATCAGTGAGACACATTTTACTATTTTCCGATACAATAACACGACAACGCGTTCATACTCTTTGTAACTACATGATTTGGACATGAGTATTACGGCATGTGCCCATGATGTCACAACTGTTCTTCACTTTGCATCCGATTTCAACTTCGGTAGATCGATAGGTTCGTTTTCTTCAATCATCAGTTTGATACGTAGAATGTGATATGTATTCTGTGAACTGTTGATTTGTTGTTTTTTTTTGTTATTTTTTTTAATTTGTCTCAGTTTTGCAATGGATATGATTTTTCGTCAAATTATGGTTTTTGATAGCCCCTTGGTATATTTTCTCCTTTACCGCAGATGTACTCGATTGTTTGACTTTGACAGAAGTAACAACGTCATACCAATAGGGACAGGTAGCCACTCGATCTGAGGCTGATTCTATGACGTCATAATATCTTATTATAAGACTAATTAAAAAAGAAAGAAGTCAATTAATCTCTTTGGATAAAGTCATCATTAAGTGTAACTACTAAAAATAAAATTGTGTAGTCTTCTTCCATTACTTGGTCGGGTAGAACATCCATCAGCTTGACAAGTCATTTAAACACTGATTAACGGACATGTCATGCTGGGTACTAAAACTTTGTGGTAATTAAATATCCGTGGTCATTAGTTTTCAAGATGGCGACTTGCCTAGAATTGATAGTCGGTTTATAAAAATCGATTAACTCATTTATCTAGACGAATAAACCTTTAATATTTTGGGAATATGCTTATTTGATTAGAATGAACTTAATATCAAATATTTATTTTTTTGCGAATTTTCCCTTTAACATCCACTTTCTGCACATCTGACTGTTAGAAGGTCCCTGACATTTCTTCTCCTTGAAAATCAATAAGTCTATTGATTGAGTGTTCACCATCTTATATTCTTTGAGAAATTTTGATATCTCTCCGCTCCACCTCTCATCGTATTATCTAGTAAACTGATTTTTTATGTATTTAATTCAAACTGTATCTTCATGATTTTGATACTGAAAGGTTTTCGTACATTCTTTGTCTATGGTTGAACTCGTGTTAGCCAATACATTTTAAACCATAAATTGGTATCTTTTTACTTAGAGACACTATCTGACGTCATGCTAATTGTTCGAATGAAGGTCTTGTGGTAACTGTGAGTTCTACAAGTTATCCACATAATCACAAGATTGCTTACTTGTGATACAGATACATCTAATCATTTTTATATTTAAAAGTTTTGATCACTTTGTCAACGTAATTAGCTTTGTTTCCGTATCCTGTTTCAGAAGAGCTTCTACTTATCTTGATATGCATTCTTGTCCTTTATCTATTCTTACTCTGTTTGGTGATCTTCTTTCTGATAATACATGTATTAGAGCATTCGCAACGGATCCACTCTTCTTATTCTTTAGGGACCTTAGCCATATATTTTTGGATAATATATCAACCACAATATTATGAAATTCAATCCACTGTTAAATCTCGAAAATTTAGACATGTCTTTGAAATCGATATCCCATTGATCGTCAATTCTTATAATGATAACTTTGTTCTGCTTAGACGAACTTTTAAAGGTCTTTACAAGCTGTATGTTGCAGCCATTTTCGTATTCTATATTACCTGGGGAAGAATTTTACATCTGTTGTAACAAATTTGAAAGTTTATGATGCACTGAAAAACTCACTGGTTTCACTGGATTGTAACTAAATACTCAAGTACTTTTCCAAAGAGGCCGTCTGTTCACATAGAATGATTAACTAATTGCAACAGACAATGTGTTAGTTCTAATCTATAGCATTAAGTCCAAAATATACTCAGGAAAAAGTCCAACAAAATCGAACTTGAAGAAAACTCAAATTTTGCATTTTTAATTTCTTATGGAAATTAACATTAGAAAGGAGATAACTCTGCAAAAAATGTTCTGCTCATGAAATGTACGAAACCGATGTGTTATGGGTATATTTTTTTTAACGCATTTGCCATTAAAGAAATTGCAAATTTATGGCTTTGTGACCATTTTGAAAAAATAATGTGAATATTGAATATTGTTTATATCTGTAAATTGTATTTGTTTCGTCGTCGTCTTCATCGTCATCGTCATCATCATATCACTTTTCAGGAATGTCATCGGTTTGAATGAATTCAATCCTATTGCTCCAATTATGTATGTTTCCTATAAGCGCTTAGAAATTGCATTCGTCTTCACAGGTCATGGTAACATTCGTCATAAAAGAAAACATGGTAAACAACCAGTCAAAACTACCACCACTTTGAACTGGTTGATTACCATGGTTTCGTTTATGACGTTTGAAGTTGTCTTTTCTTGAAACCACATAACATATGGCACTGTGCCATTTTGTTTAAGATGGGTTTTCCAATATCTATAAATAGGCCGGGGATTTCCAATATCTATAAATAGGCCGGGAATTTTCAATATCTATAAATAGGCCGGGAATTTCCACTTCTTTAAAATGGATTATGAGACGTTTAAACCCGTTAACGGTCATTTCGTACAATAATGACAAGTTTAAACACGCTTTAAATTTTGATTAAACAAGAATGTTGTTAAATTAAAATTAGTCTTAGGTGAATAAATATTTGTAAATAGGTGTTTCCGATATCTTTGAATAGGCCAAGGATTTTCAATGTACAAAATAGTTAAACTTAACTAATTAGCTGGTGTCGTATTTTCTATCATGTCATCGTCTGGTTCGTCGTCGTCCAAAGACACATGTTTTACGGACAATAACTCTAGTTTAAGTGTATGGATCTCTGTCAAAAGATTCAATTCCACAAAAGGAAGGTTTCGAATGTTTTTGGGGTGATGATGATGGTCCCAACCGTGTAGAAACTATGGGTAAAAAAGGGGACCAAAACAAGCATTTTTCTATTTTCAGGACAATAACTTGTTTATTGTGATTGTTCTGAAGTTGTACCACAAGGTTCAATACTACAAATAGAGGATTGGGTATGTTTCTGAGAAGGATCAATTTGTTTTCTTCTTAAAATTTAAGAAATTGTCAATTTTCGACAAAAAGTTGGATTTCGATATTTTAATTTGCTATTTCTTCGTATATAGTCTGAACACATATTTACGCAAGTATTGCGCAACAGCACAGTAGATTTCACAAGAGCAAGACATCTTCAATTGGATATAAATTCAAATCATATAACCAATTTCAAGTTCTTTGACTACATTTACTCTGTGTTAGAAACCTATAATGTCTAAAATATTTAACAATCCAAATTCAGACCTGTATCAAGGTTGCATATTGTGCCCATTTTGGCTCCAACTGCTCAGGGTTGGACCTCTGCTGTCGTATCCAGATGATCTCGGCGAAGCAATTTTATTTAAATTATTCTGATAATTGCTGATTATGTGAAATTAATAACGAGAACCCTGTTAGAAATATTACCTGAACCATAATTAAAATTCTTATTTCTTAATAGTGTATACAAGTTGCTAATCAAAACACAGTGTAATACAATACATAGTTTAAAAATTAGTAACTAAAGTTATGAAGTTAACACTACATTTTCCACGGTATGCAAATCCATAACTTATTACCACTGGTTTCAACTAACCTGATTCGGAAAAATAATCATCTATTACTTCGAATCCATCTTTATCTCTGTTGATTACTTTTCCAGATTTTAGCACTGGTCTACCAGAATTCCTGTTAAGTAAATATTTGTAAAGTAATAGTTATAATTTGTAAATTTGATCGAATCATTTTGTTGGGGGACAAACCACACCCTCTGCAATTTTAGAAATATTTTTAACAACTCTTTCAGATATGTATGTTGCCTATCCAGCATATTTTTTTCAGTGGCATTCCATAATTCCAACTCTTTATCTTGAATGATGCCCTGCACTTTGAAGAAACTTCCTATTAAATATATTTCCAATTTATTATAATCATGAACGTTTGTGCCCTTGGAATTAACAAATGATAAATCTAACAACACTAAATCGATATTGTAAGACATTCTTTAATTATATAAAGGTCAAACCTCAACTCTGATATGCCTGCAGGTATCTTGTCAGTACCAGTAAAATACACGGTACAAGTTGGTGAAACATCCTTTATTCTTCAAGATTATCATAATGTACATATTCACGGCCGACACTCGGCTAACCGAGAGATTGGTCTGTTAATCTATATTGAGTATGCGGCTATATCGGCGGTTGGTCTGTTAATCGGGTTGGTTATACGTCTGTTAAGAGTAAAACTCACAATTTAATGTTAAACTCTGTTAAATATACAGATTTTTGGCATATTATGAGAACCACTTCAAAAAAAGAAAAGTGTCTGACAAAATGATATCTATCATAGAACATTTTCCACCAGTAAACAAAATGCATAGCCTGCGCAGTTTTAAGTAAAACGAAAAGGCGTCGCGCAAGTATGTGAATTTTATGCTTGTACGCATAGCAATATTTTGAATAAAAGGCTAAAAAACATTTTTAGATATGATTTAAAGGACACAAAAAAGTATTTTGGTTCTAAAAAATTAATTGTCATTAATAAATATTTCCTAATTGTTATATAAGTTGAGTAATACCAAATTTAAATGAATAGTAGGGGAATACAGTCTGTTAATGGGTTGGACAATTTAAATCGTGTCAGTTAAGAGTTATTTAGCCACGACAATAGTCTTACTACCATTAGTTTATATTTTCACATTGAAAAAAATGAGATGTACTTGTGACGAAAAAATTACAATACGGTGCAACAGTATCCTTATAGAAAGAGCACTTTTATTTTGATTTTATTTCTTTGCATTTCATTGAAGGGTGTGTCACTTCAATATAGCGTTATATTGACTGATTGGCCGCTCGAATTCGCACGAATTTATTATTTACGCCAAGTTATCAATCAGCCTTTTTTTTTGTCTGTTCAAAGTCTGTAACATCTATGAATCTGTCATGTGTTGCAATGCAGCTGGTTAAATTCAATGCGTTTTCTTTAAAATACTAAGACTTTTCTACCTCAGGAATAGATTACCTTATGCCGGCGTCACACACATTGGCGTATAGACCGGCGTGCACCAAACGTACAGAGAAAATTGACAAAGTCGGTATACGTTAGTTGCACGCCATATGAACGCTTAGCAATCTTTCAAAGCGCGTTGCATAAGTTTGAAGTACGTCGAAATACAAAGGTAAAATTGAGAAATTGGGAAATGGGGAATGTGTCAAAGCGACAACAACCCGACCATAGAGCAGGCAACAGACAAAGGCCACCAATGGGTCTTCAATGTAGAGAGAAACTCCCGCACCCGTAGGCGTCCTTCAGCTGGCCCCTTAAAGAATATGTATACTAGATCAGTTATAATAGACGTCATAATAAACTCCGAATTATACACAAGACACTAATATTAAAAATCATATAAGACTAACAAAGGCCAGAGGCTCCTGACGTGGGACAGGCGCAAAATTGCCGCGGGGATAAACCTGTTTATGAGATATCAACCCTCCTCCTATACCTCTAGCCAATGAAGTAAATACGCTTGATGAACGCTACAACCCGAGGAAATTTTTATGCAGCATACAACATACGCCAACATACGTTTCTTGAACGCCGGATAAACGCTTAGGTACGCTTCTAGTACGCCCAATACACGCCTAAATCTCGTTTTGCACACGTTACAAATATGATTGACAGGTTAAATGCATCCAAAATTACTAGCGTATTGGCAGCGTAAATGATTTTGAACACGCCGGAGTTATACGCTGATGTGTGACGCCGGTATTAGTTGTGTTTCCTCAATGCTTTTCAACTTCGTATTTTATTTGGCCTTTTAAACATTTTTTTCGAGCGTCACTGATGAGTTTTTCGTAGACGAAACGCGTGTCTGGCGTAAATATAAGGCGTAAATATATAATTTCAATCCTGGTATCTATAAGGAGTTTATTTCCGGTATGTATTGTCTTTTGTACCAAGTCATCATTTTCATTTTCTGCCGCCTAAGGAAATGTCTGTACCAAGTACGGAATGACCGTTGTTTTCTAATCGTTGGTAAGACGTGGTTCTAAACAAGAAATTGACATTAGTAAGATTTTTTTATATTTGTGTTGGGTGCTGATTTAATGTGTAACAAAAAGAAAAATTTATATTCCTGGAAATCACAATAAATGCATAATATTAATTTTATTTTTCGAGTAATGATGTATTCCTATGATATCGTAAGTCATTTAGCCGACTCGCAGTCCGCAAACGTGCTTGTTTTTCTAATGACTGACCTTCACGGTGGTGTAGAGAAAGTGAAAACTAAATTATGCATATGTTACACATGGTCTTATAATATTAAACGTTTAATTTGAGTTTTCCGCGATGTATGATCACTACAAAGTAACTACCAATCGATTTATCAGTACTTTAGGAAAACGTGTGGGAACTTCATGTGATGATACAATTCATGTAATATCAGATTCATCAATGGCAACATATCACCATAGTTTATTGTAGATTAAGATCAAGTAGCAACTTAAAGTGATTAGATCACACTTGATTTTAAATAATGACTTAAAAATTAAATTATACTTGTAATGTCATTCATAACTCTTAACAGACCAATTAACAGACCGAGTTTTATACATCCGACTCATTAACAGACCACATTTTTATCAAAAATTGATTTATGTCACCAAAATACAGTTTTTCGTGTAGATTTTTCACATATTGATGTTAATATGGTAAACAAACATAATGCCTGTCTTTTTTCGATGTTCAAAATATTGCATGCAAGTAAACTCAACCAACTTGTCATTTTTGTGTACATTGTGTGTGTGTAAAATGTGTATAAATTTACTGATGAGTAACTCGCCTTTTCATTTTATAGATCGTTTATTGAAGCTAGAAAAAATAATAATTACACCACTGGATTCAGTACTCCGAATCGTTTTGTTAGACATTAATAGTTTTTATGATATGAATATAATTAAAAAGTTATACAATGAAACATACTGAACTTGCAATGATTTTCTCGATAACACCTGATTAACAGACTTTAGCCAACCCGATTAACAGACCAACCACCGATATAGCCGCATACTCAATATAGATTAACCGACCAATCTCTCGGTTAGCCGAGTGTCGGCCGTGATATTGTGAATCAAGCTCATGGAAAGGTGATTTTGTATCTCTTTAACATGACGAGCCGGAGGCCTTGAAAGTATATCAATTTTGTAATTGTTTGGTTTTTAATTTTTTTGGTATGAGCGTCACTGATGAGTATTATGTAGACAAAACGCGCGTTTGGCATATTAAATTATAATCCTGGTACCTTTGATAACTATAATATTTATCTGATCCCAATGATACTAAATAAGTATGGAACTTACAAGCCTATGTTCTTCCTCTTCAGTTGATTCACAAATAGCTTGATAGGATTACGGTGATACATCGATCAAAGGATATTAATACAACGCGCGTGCGTCAAGTAATTTACTTAAGTGGGGTCCACCTTACAATTTCGCTAAAGGTTTTAGCTGGTTCTTCTACTGTCCGAATTTTGATGAAAATATCCAGCGGTAGTAGGTTCCAGTCTTTAATCGTATTTGGAATCAGTTGGTCAGATGGTAATTATTATGTCGTCCTAGAATTAGCCTAACAATGGAAGGGGTGCTTTCCTCCATATGCTGTACATTAACAAAAAGTTACCAGAATCCCCATTTTTTAGTTCGTTATAGAAACAAGGTTATATTACATCAAGGACCATTAAAGAATAGATAACGGTTAAAGACATCACTAGAAATGCTTTATAAAAAGAAAAAAATGCTTATATGCCACCTTTTCTATATGTCTACTGTTGATATAATGCTGAATCAAAAATAAGGTTTTCCCACACGTGAAGGTAGTCTTCTAAACATACGGAAATGTGGTTTGATTGCCACTGAGACAATTTTCCACAAGAAATGACACACATATTAATAACTATAGATTATCGTACTGCCTTCAACAATGCATAAAACACATAACATAATTTGACAGAACTTTGTTGAATTTTCGATTCTGAATGCTTTCCAGCTTCGTTTATGATTTTGCCTTCTAACTTTTTTGTTTCGAGCGTCACTGATGAGTCTTGTGTAAATCAAACGTGCTTCAGACGTACTACAATATACACATTGTTAATAAGTTATTTTATCGTCACTGGGTCAGTACCATTACTGCTAGTCTATTTTTCCACAAGGGTATTACCATTTCAGAAATCAGCACTCTTGCGGTGACAAGAAATATCATTGATATGTAATGTTTTTCAAAAACAAAACAAAAAACGGAACTCCACGGAAAATTCAAAATTAATGGAAAGTTCCTTACCAAATGGCAAAATCAAAAGCTCACGATCATCAAGCAAATAGAAAACAAACGTCAAATTTCTGACTTGGTGCAGGCATTTTCTTAAGGTGGTACCTAACACTACAGGGGACTCTGTAAAATCAGCTAAACGTTTTAATTACGTTATGTTGTCAAGGGAATATTAAGCTTCTTAATGATTAAAATTAGTAATTAGGAAACTGCTATTTAAAAATTGTAAATTTTCTGATAAAAGGGTTGGTTCAAATTTTGGAAATTTTATATTTTTGTCAAAGGGTCAAAGTAAATACTTTGTCAAAATTTTATGAAAATTAAACGAGCCAAATTAATTTTAGTGAAGGTGTTGGGTACCACCTTAAGTAGAAAATGGTGGAAGATCAAAGAAGCCAGGAGTCGATTTCACAAAAAATCTTACGACTAAGTTTGATCGTAAGTATACTGATTTGTTCATGACTTAAGACCAATCTTAGTCGTAAGTTTTTTTGTGAAATCGACTCCAGATCATTTAATTTCACATTCAGATATCATGATGATGTTCTTTTCATTAACAATCCAATTGTTTCTGATTGGGATCTATTGATATATCCTCCAGAACAAGAAATTAACGAAACAACAGACACGGCTTCCCCTGCTTCATTTTTAGACTTATATCTCTAATTTGACATAATCGGACATCTCAGTACCAGAATCTGACAAATTAGACGATTTCGATTTGAAATCATTAATTTCCCCCACCTAAGTAGCAATATACCATCTTTACATACATATAGGATATTCAAGAGCTTGTATTTGCTACGCGGACTGAGTTAAACATCACTAGGGTGTGAGTAAATGTCGATGAACCATGGTTATGTTAAAGAACGTCTCGTCCTTTTTCTAATAAAAAGTTCATCAGAAGATACCAAGACCTTGTTGATAAATATTCCGTATCAACCTCACAAATAGTAAAGATTCTAGGTGCTGAAGTTGTTTATCATCTTTATTACGTGTTCTTTTATTTGTGTTTGTACACTACTACTGTTTAGTCTATTTGTTTGTAATATCTATTTGTTGTAGCTTGATACTTATACATTTCGTCATTGTGTTACATATTTCTATTGTTGTCTTTCGTTTTTGCCGATCTGTTTTGTCTATATGCCTTTTTGTTTTTCTTTATTGGCATATTTGTTTGTTTGTATCGTTATTAAAATTACTAGTAGATGCCAATGTTGACTGCTGCACCCCTTTTGTTGAAATTTTTACCTGTTTGTTTTGTTCACGCATTGTAGTCAATACAATGGAATTGTATTCGACTGTCATAGAAGTGAGGGGTTTAGCTAGCTTTAAAACCAGGTTTAATCCACCATTTCTACAAAAAAATGCCAGGGATATGACAGTTGTTATCCATTCTTTTGATGAGTTTAAGCTTTTAAATTGGCATTTTGATTAGGGACTTTCCGTTTTGAATTTTCCTCTGAGTTCGGTATTTTTGTTATTTTACTTTTTTTAATCCTGGTTTTATATCATTTGTATGCCAGTCGGATAAAATTCCAAAAATATTGACAACTATGTGTCAACAAAAAAAAAGACAGGCCATTGTTAACTTTGAGACATTGGCACTCCTATCACATCTACTAATTTATTTTTGATAGGTAAAAATGTTAAAAATATGGATACAGAAGTAGGCATTGTATTATAATCTTAATCTCTATAAAAACAAACAATAAAAAAATGTAAAATAACAAAAACAAAAAAATAACTCTAAGGAAAATTCAAAACGGAAAGTCCTTAATCGAAAAAAAAATTCAAAAGCTCAAATACATCGAATGACTGGATATCAACAGTAAAATACATATATAAATAATGGTTTATAAAATATTGAATATTCCAAACGCTGGGGTTTTCTACTCCAGGTTTAGATTTGTTTAGCCTTATTTGGCCTTAACATTTTGGCATATCTGGTTTTTAATTCTCTTTAACACTGTATTTAATTTAGCCTTCTGTCTGATGTTGACAAAACGCTGCATCATAATTATTGCTTCTGTTTATCAATCTAGATCAATCGAGATCCTGCAAATCAGATGATTTAAATGGAATGATATTGAAAAGTTTATAACCAACCAATATACTTGTAAGTTATAAATATCTCGAACAAGAAAATATCTATTTAGGAGATAACTGTATTGAATTTAAGCTCCGACGGCATCAATTGGTGATTTGATGGTCGCAAATTAAGTTTACTGGAAATGCGACAGATGAGCCAGTGAACGGGTATTTGCGATTACAAAATCAAAAATTGATGGCATCGGTGCTTAAAATACTATATTTGTATCTCCATTCTTACAGACAGAAAACAACGTCATATACTACAAGTGTGAAAGAAGACCATAGTTGGAGCACTGTATTTCTGATTACACACAACTGTTGATTCCGAGTATCGTCAAGTATATTCAACAGAAGGAACAAGTTATATAAAAGTTACTAACAAATGAACAGTAATAGTAGATCTCTAGTTATGTCTGTACTCATTTTGAAAAGAATTTTTCCAGAGTCTTCTTTCCAACATGGATGCAAAGTTAGAGCTGATGCTGTCTACAGAGGACCCAAACATTAAAATGCTCATAGAAAAGATAACCGAAGTCAAAAGTCTAGTTACCAAAGTAAAACAGGACACAATTACAGATAATTTCATTCTAGAAGCAGCTGATACTATGAGATACAAAACTTCAGATACAGTGGTTCCTAAGTTAGTGAGAGAGTTAGCAAAATGTCTGGCTGTAAAATATGGTACGATACAGGTTGGGAATCAAAACCAGCAATCTAGTTAAAACTATACTTGAAATCGTTTTTTCTCTCAAATAAACCATGGAGCAACTCCTGGTGCATAATACTATTGTATGTAATTTAATTTGTCGTCGTATGCCATTGAGGAATCAATCAAGTACATGTAATGGGGTCTCTTTTTATAAATTATTATGTCAGAAATCTGCTATAATCCAAAACTTTTACATGAACCACCTTTTAATATATGGACATTTTGCTTTCAGTGGAACGACCTGAAAAGTTATATGGTGCCTTTGGCGAAATTGGTAATCATCCGTTAGGGGATATTCCTACATCAGAAGGACTTGCTCGTGCTTGTTCTCACTGGTTGGAGCTCTGGATGAAAAACAAGACACCTATGGACCTTGTTTACAAACTAAGAGACCTAGAGGAGAGTGTCATACATGGTGAGCTAACATTTATTCAAATGTGTTCAACAAGAATATGGGGGTTTATGAACAATTGGTTTAACAGCTATTCTATACAAATACATCAACAGTAATAAAATTGTAATACAGCGAATGAATAGAATTAGTTATACAGAAATTGTTTCATTTCAATCATTGCAAACTTTTTTCAAATTTGTTCATTCAAACATATATGTAAGTAATACAATATGACAGTTCTTGTCCATTCGTTTTTTATGTGTTTTGTTATTTGATTTTGCCATGTGATTATGGACTTTCCGAATTGATTGTCCTCTAAGTTCAGTATTTTTGTGATTTTACTTTTCATTGCTAGGACGGGATTTTTTTTTTAATCTAAAATCTGATTTATTGCATTATTGCTGTTATAATGAATACCATATATATCTACATCATTTGACAGTGCACCCTTGCAGAATTAGTTTTACTGAACAAACAGGAAGATTGTTCAGTAAAGTATTAATAATAAATTGTTAGATTTACATTACAATAGATTACAACAGAAACAGGACGGGAACTAAAGCAACATGTATTGGTACTTTTAACTGATTGGTCCTCTATCATGCTTTATATAGAAAACATCAACTGTAAAAAAGGATATTTCTGTATACTTTTTTTATGGAATTCAAATAATTATTTTAGATGAAGCTGAAAAGCTGAGAGAAAAGTTACAAAAAAGAGAAAACAGATGGTCAAGTACCTCTTCAGACGAGACTGCTGGTCATACAGATTCTGAACGCGGATTGATCCAGATTGAATTTTTAAACGACAGTAACAGCTCAGTTTACTACCACCACATTATCAATTGATAGATTGGAAATGAACGAGTTATCAGACACTGACCAGAACACTTGCCAAATGTCAGATACAATCTTACAATCAACCATGAATGTTTTGTCACTGCAATATTTTCGCCTTCAAGCAAATGTGTAATTTTCAGCTTGAGAAGTTGAGGTTTTAATTTTATCTGCACTGGTTTATATTTGTTACAAACATTTAGTTTAAACCTGGGATACTAAATGACATAGAATCATGTACGTAACATGGTATAAGGTATAGCAACATCCACAAAAAGACAATATCATTACCAATATTTCACATCTCAATGAATTGTATTTTGTTTTAGTGACCCCTATACTTATCCTGTTCACTGCAATAACTATAATAAGGTTTATTTGGATTCAATATGAACTTAGTAATTGTATATCACCTATGCCTTAACATTATAGTTATAACATTGCTGAAATGTGGCAACATTTGTTACTTATAATGTACATAAATTCAATAGTGTTATTTTTCGTTTAACGTGTATACAATTACTTTAATTTGTACATCATTGGGTGTTTAAATGCATTTATTCACAGTTTCATGAGAACTGGCATACAGACATACTTGTATAAGTAGAGCTTAATAATGAGTCATAAAAGAATAATTATCATTTATATATGTACATTTTCTTTTTCCATGTTTTGTTTACCTTGAAATTTAATAAACCGTATACAATACATTCATGTACATACTTGATAACTTCATGATTGTGTAAATATATGCCTCACACATGTGTCTTTCATTCATTTATTAATAAAATTTTGTTTAAGTTTATTTACTTATTAATTTTAAAAGGCCTTCAGCTACATGTAGGATACCTTTAAAAATCTTATTGTCCTCTAAAAAAGACCGTTTAGAAATGTATACTTCAATATGTAGATCAATCAAACAAAAAAATATACCTTTATTCAAATTGACTGGTATTTCTATTTACAAGGTGCACAGTTTTGAAGTAGAAGGTGTGATAATTATGCCAATTTAGACACATTTATGACATTACAAATGAACTTTCTGCACTGAACGTAGCATATTTTATTCGTATGTTCATAAATCCAAAAAGTGGAAATACTTTTGAAAGGACTTGCATGTTTAGATACCAGATGATGGCTCACATTAAACCTATTCCTTTTGTTACTGAAGATGTAACCAAACATTTATGCTTGTGTGAAAATACAGAGGTTAAATGATTGTATATAACTCAACAGCCCGTTTCCTAAGAAGTTCAAATATTGTTCAACGCATCGTTATTATTAAATGGAATTCTATGCAACTATCATACAAGTGAAAGATTAAGGTAGCTACAAATCAGGTTTTGAATCCACCATTTTCTACATAAGAAAATGCCTGAACCAAATAAGGGATATGACAGTTGTTAACCATTTGTTTGTTGTGTTTGAGCTTTTGATTTTTCCAAATGATTATTGACTCTCCTTTTTGAATTTTTCTCGGAGTTCAGTATTTTAGTTATTTTACTTTTCACCTGCTAACCAATACTCAGAAACCTTAGGTTTTGAGTTGCAGGCACATTCCACGCCAATCTTGATTGGGTAAGATTAGTAGTTTTTCGTCTGTTAGTTGATGATTCTCTACAGCTCATGCAAACATTAATCAAAGTGCTTGTAAGCAAATAAGGGTAAAGATTGCGTTAATTTATCAGTGGGAAGTAAAATTCAAAAGTGTATTGTATAAAGCATTTGTTGTAGTTGATTTAACTAAAATTCTGGACAATAGGAGATAACTCCAATTTTTAAAGACGATTTTAACAATGATGTCATTTATATTTTAGAAGGTATTAAATTATCTTGCAAAAGTTATGTATTTTTTTTTGACAAGTGTAACAGCGTTTTGTGACTTGGCATCTGAGCATATATTATATTGATCAATTTCTGGAAATATTCCTGGGTATGATGTATAGAATGAGATGATCAACGCACTATATTTTGTTTATCAAAAAGGTAGTGATAAGCCTTGGAAGATTTAGATATCAAGTTTGAACATAGGATTTTCTTTACCCCAAAACCACCACATTATAGCTAATAGAGCGGACAACGAAATAAAACATCAGAAATCACCGAATCAATCTAAATATATTTCATGCATTCATATTCAGGATGAGAACATGAAAAGGTAGGTCCTGCAAGACTGGGAATATTTTGACTGAGTGAATGTTATATGTATCAAGTCAGGGATATGACAGTTGTTATCCATTCGTTTGATATGTTTCATTTTTAAATTTACCATTTGATTAAGGACCTTCCATTTTGAATTTTCCTCGGGGTCAAGTTTTTTTTGTGTTTAAAAAAAACATCTTTAAAGGGCCATAGATTTTGCAATGCAACAGGCCATATATAAACCAATCAGAGTTTTTGCAAGGGTTATGTGATGTACATTGTGTTGGGTTAAACTACTTTTATCAATCCTAAAATGAAAGAAATAGTTTACACTGTAAAAACAGGTTTACTAAAGTAAACCAATTAAACTTAAATTGATTCCTGTACAGAAAATATGTTATCCCAACACAATCAGAATTAAATTCACATGACTACTTGCTATCAATTGATAATAGTCCTTACACAGGCAACAGTTCATAGAAGTTCTTAAACAAAGAAATCTTTTTTTCCCTAGTTATAACCATAATACCGTGTGGTATACCTCACTTCTATTTCTAAAGAGAAACAATTCGTAATACGACGAGTAATTCCATGCAGCTAAATTTATTTGACTGTCTTAATTATAGCACTATAATTTAATATTTTTAAATATTGAAAACCATAATATATGTGATGAAAAGATTTCTTTTGAAAGTGCTTTTGTATTGTTTGAATATAAGGTTTTTCTGTGAATGATGGACGAGATAAATTTTACAAAGCCAATGCTACAAACGTATACTACCTCATATTTGTTCCTTTGCTGTTACAGCACTTAGTTTGTTCTTGCTTTAAGCAACATAATAGGTATCATTGCTGTAGCAGGAACTTTTCCTAAACACTCTTTAAAAAGCATAATGTGCAGGTAGTTTTCAGTGCACAGTTGTACTATAGACAAAAAAAAAAGCCCTATCAAGTGATAACATCAGGATGTCTAGCCTTATGTCCGAAAATTCTTATTCTGTAAAAAACTGATTGAACAACCTCCTCTTCTGGATATTAAGATCCATCCATCAGATGTGAATAAAATCAAAATTGAAACATTTCAATCAATACCTTGTAAGAAATACTTTTGGTATCTTTTTTT